>CAXIVM010002363.1:0-14000 GCA_964035705.1 Porites rus | reverse complement strand
CGTGAAGATCCGGTTGTATGTTGTTTGTATGCACGTCAAAATCCAAGGAGTAAGTTCACCTGATCCTTTGTTCCCCTTTGTCTTTCATGGCCGCTCTGGTTGAAGCGATTTTGCTTTGTCTCCCTTCGTTACCATGGCTGTTCTTGAGAGATGGGGTGTGATGATTCTGCTTTGTCTTACCTGTGCTCAAAACTGGCGGCAAACACGTTCAATGTTCGCTGGTAAAAGAAACATCAGGATCCCGCGGCTTATAATCTTTGACAGGTAACCACACACTATCACTATCAACATTGATGGAACTTGAAAAACTGAAGATGCGACACAAACAGTCGTTGCACCAATCAAGCACCATAGATTGAAGAAGGATAGTCTTTCCACTGCATGCAGGCGTCGTTGTTCCTATGAAGGTCAAAGGTACTCGAGGCAAGCGCTCCACACCCTCATGCTGAGAAACCATTTCTCTCAGCCCAGCATCCAGAAGCCATGTGGAGGCAAAGCAGACAAAAGGAGTCAGCCCAGGATCGTTTCTATGCAAGAATTGAGAACCCCTCACAGTCACAGCAAAGCTGTTTGGGAAGTAAAAGTAGGGTAGAATAGAGTAGATATACACTAAAAGGAAAAAACAACTACTTTGACGAACGACATGCTGTCCAAAGTTGGATCAGTGATTCAGGAGGACTAACGCTTCCACAAACGCCAACGCGCCTCTGTGCCCAAGTCACTCAATTCATCATCTGCGCCTGGGGTCCAGTGTCTCAAACTGAATGCTTCTGCTCTGATGCAACACAAAATACTTACAACTTACAACGAATCTCTTAAAGAGCTTCAATATCCTGCATGTTTCATGCTTCAATAATATAGCCTTCGGCCTTCCCAGCTCTTTCAGCACCAGGTTGATTCTGACAAATATCCCTGAAAAGAAAACTGACACCATGGCATGCATAGCATGGCATGCTGTGGTTTTGGACACGGATGCCCCAGCCTTCCGCAGCCTCTCGCGCAAAGCGAGCGCTCTCGGTGCAACGTTGGAGCGCCAAAATGCAGGCGACCTGTGCCTCGAGCGTCGCGGCTCCTGTGTTTGGGACAGGTAAGAATATCATGCTCTGAGGGTTTCCCTGTTAGAAGAAACACTTGTATAATTGTACAAATCTGGAAAAAGGCTTTGAGACTTTCCATAGTGCCTCACGGGCCATTGGCTTCGAGAGCTCAGAAAGGAGGTGGTCCATCTCCTCAGGATTTCACATGCGAAATACGAAGCTGGATTAAGACTCTCTTCAGGCGGATGCACCTTTGAAATGATCGTTTGTATTATGTGCTTGGCACGCACATCCCCCTCAGCATCCCGCAAGGACGATTTGAGTCTTCAAAAGGCCACCAGCATGCTGAACCAGCATGCTCAAATGCTTACCAAGTTCTAGGTGCAAACCCGAAAGACAGCTGTTCCTTGCTCTGATTAGATTTGGAGTTCCCAGATTTCCCTCCTCACACAACACACTCCAATAATACAATTCCTTGTTTGGCAACTTTGGGCCTCGGGGATTGTAAGCAAGGCCGCCAAACGTCCTCCAATTTCATGGCACCCTCATCATGTCAATCCCAACCGGCGAAATGCATAAAAGATTCCAAGCTTTAGCGGTTCACCTGGTGTTCATTCTTTCATCTGTTTCAATGCGGTGTATTCCTTTCTCCCAGTTCCACCACGTTGGATGCAGCCCCGACTTCTCCCTCGCTGGATAGGACATGGGACCTCGTAGAGTTCTGGCACTTGGCGCTTCAAGAGCAGCAAGGCTTCGAGACCCTTCAGCAATCGGCTTCGGATGGCTTCGGGGCATCGGACCAGTTCAGTTCGGGCCTTGAACAGCGGATTTGCTCCGGTTCTCTTAGTGTGTGCCTGCATTCCTGCATTCTTTGGTTGCGGATTGGACTCAAACAGGGAGCTGAACCACCAACATTAGTTTCATCTGAGGAGAGAGCATCAAAGCATGTTATATAAAGCTTTATGGTCTCACGCATCCAAAAAGTCTGACCCGTCAATGATGGTGTGCGTGGAGACCGCTTGGAGAGCCTTCCCTCCCTTGCGCCGGTCCAACAAACGGCCTCAACTGATGCTGTCTTCCCTCCACCTGGCGGACCTGGAACGGTGCTGCAACTCGTGTATACCGTAAATGGTGCCTCCACACCAGGTGTTGCTGTACTATATTGTGATGAATTCAGGACGCCTTTTGACACATTGGAGACACAGCAAGATGGAACAAACATGATGATACTGCAAAATGCATCGTGGAAACTCATGGATCCGAACTCGACCGTTGCAATCAATGACAAAAAAATGTCGCCTCTGATTGAATCATTCAAACAGTGTTCAATAATAGATAACCAGGTAGTACTGTACCATATCAAAAAGGAACATGAAATCATGCGTCTCCAAAAGCAGCCCCAAACCCGTGTTTCGGCGCCATGCTCCAGGTCAGACCTTGAGGCCAAACATCTGACGTCTGTGACCTTGCAGTATGCGAGACCCGAGCCGTCTGTTCATCTGTGGTTCACATAGTGAGTGAGTCTGGACCATCGGGTCCAGGCTACTGGAACGCAGTCTTCCCTTATGAAGCACAGACTTCTGTTATATTACTGTATATGGGTCTTCTTTTTGGGGGGGCAGGCTGCTATTGAGATGGGAGTTAGCCAACCTTTAGACTTTGGACCTTTCTCTCTTCCTTTTCTTGTCTGGGGATCATGCTTGGCTGGAGGGCTGCTCTCGGTGTTGGAAGAGGCAGCCTGCACACCCGATTGAAACATTTCCAGTGGATTCCATGTCTCCACAGCGGATCATCTCCTTGGACGCAATGGGTTGGGAAGTTTGAAGTTTCCACGAGCCTGTATGTCAACGTATGTCAACCATGCAATTACAATATCGGATGGATTTCAAGACAAACCTAGTCCAACACAAAGTGTTTTCGCTGCTTTGCACTGCTTCGCTGCCATCGCTTCCAATCATCTCCACACCCACTTCGGTGATCTCTTGGAGACGAGGCTGGCAAACTCACCTCAGGTGGATCTGCCTTCAGAGAGGAGCATTCCTTGCGTCCAGGGCTGGCCCAATCGGCACAGCCAGGTGGGCCAAGGCTACCAATCATAGCACAGGGCCTTGGACTTCTCCGAGTAGAACTGATCGTACCAACGAATGAAGTCCAGGAATGCTCCATCTCCAGCAACCTCAGGTACAAACCCGGCCACTCTGCATGGATCAACGACAGCACTATAGTCTTATTACAAGTTCTTCCAACTCCAAAACTGAAGAAAGGTAAAGGCTTTGCCATCAAAGGTACGCAGTTTATTGACAACTGCTTCAAACAATAGCACCAAAGCTTCAGTTCCGATCAAAGGCGATCAAACAAATCATGTGATACACAATCGAACTGTGAAGGACATCACGCCCAGGTACGAGCACCGGTTTCTTGTGGTAGACCTTGTTCTCCCATACCTCTGTGCCCACATGTGGTGTCTAGGGGCTGCTCTGTACGCCCTTTCTTCATTGTCAAGAACAAAGGAGAGCTTTTTAGATCTTTTTAGTACACTAGTGACTAGTGGCCCTAAAAAGGCATTCTCTGACCAGATTGCAGCGGCTGGTGTTGGAGACTGTCAGAGGTCTCAAACCTGTATGCACAAGTTCCTCTGACTAAGCGGAATAAATTAGCAGTATATAATTAGCATGATCTGTCTTGTTGCATTCCTCACTGCGGTTGGTCTCGGCCTCGCGATCTTGCTCCAGAGCACGACCTCCGATGCAGGCCAGCGCGCAAGCGATGATGCCTCAAAATGATGCTGAAAGCAACACGGCAAAGCGAATGAAAGTCGTTCCTAAAACGTGAGAACTTTGCCGGTGAGGTGTAAGTAGGTGAAAATCTGAGATGCTCTGCTGTAGGAGCCTGCTGTGGCCTTTCAACAAAGGAAAATGCCCCCGTGCGCCGTGCACTCACCACAAACTCGCTTGGCCAGGTCACGTGGAACTCTTTTCTCTGCATACCACCGTGCTTCCACATACTGTTTGAAAGGCTCAATGGGCAAAATGGTCTTCACCTTCGCTTCAGGGCACTGTACCAAACTGGGATCCCCAAACTCACCAAACGGTACTGGCATAGTTCAAAAAAACGTCAGGATTTGCGAAGGCTGTGTTGGCTGTGACAAGTGGGATCTCCTCCAATTCGGAATATTGCAATTCATTTTCCTTAATCGCTGGCTACCAAGATCCGCACGACATGGAGACACATGGAGACACTGTATAAGTATGGGGCAACAAGCATTGGGAGCGCAAATGTCCAACGGCTTGCCTGACGCAGCACGCCCAATGGAGTCTTGATGCGAAAGTGGACAATGGTAGGGCCCTCGAAGGTCACGTTGGTCTCAATGGATTTGGAGATGGTGGCGGATAGTGGCACCTGCAATCTTCGTTAGACTCCGTTAGACTTTTGTGGTGGTGGGGCAGGATTGACGCAGGCAATTGACAAGATACAGATAGAGTCCTTCTTATGCAGCTTGGGCGCAGGTAGAGATGGATGTCCGAAGAGAAACAAGCCATGTGTTCTCTCTTCAAAAGAAGCCATGTGCCATTCATCTCTTAGCTCTTCGTTGACAACCCCCTTGCCGTACTCTTGGGTCGCCGTGTGATCGGCCGTTAGAAATTTCTCCAGCACAGGCAGGGGCAAAGGAGCATGAAGCGTCTTGAAGTGGTAGGGATCAGCGCTGTTCCTTGAAGAAGAAGCTGGGCCGAGTACTTTTGCTTGGCTGTACTAGGAGTCAGAATGATTCAGAGTTGCCAAACAAAGAGTCCAACTCCAACATTGGTACAAAATTCATGCAGCAAAACTCTGGATTGGCTGAGGATCATGTGCATTTCGCAGCAGTGCTGGTCGAACTCCATCTGTCTAATGGCAGCGAGGTAAAAGGAGCCACTCCTGGTTCAAAGCAAAATCGAGCAACCACCCGCATTGTACCTTTACCGACACCGACCGGCCTTTGTGCTAGCCAAAAACAGGGAGAACTGCGGCTGCGCAAGTTTCGTTATTCTTTTCCGTGCCCCGGAAACTCTGAAAATCCCCCAGGGCTTTAAGTAACAAAAAAAAAAGATGATTGAAAAAAAGAAAGGAAAAGGCAAGGCGACTTCTTTTGTTGAGCCCGGGGGGGTTAGACCGCTAGGAGGCAGGTAGTAGCTAGGTAGGTAGCTACTACCCACGAGTAAGCTACTACTTAGGAAGGATAGCTCACGCACTAATGATTGGGTTTCTAGATTTTTAGGGAAACTTGAGAATGAAATCCAACACAGTTTTTCTTTGTCCATATTCCATATCTTTTTTCTTATATGATTTCTTTGGTGGTCCACACCTCTAGATTGCATCCAGGTGGAATGGGGAAATCTCATGAGTGGCGCTTTTTGAGGACTCTGCACACCAAGTCTCTCCACATCAGCCTCCAGTCTTTGGTGGCAGATCAACTCCCATTGCGGGGGTCGGCCTCCAAAGTCGTTCTATCTGTCTGTTGGAACTGTATGAGCGGCAAAATCTATGTGGTTTAGTCGCAGATCAGATGGTATCTCCTTTTGAGGGGCCCTATCATCTTCACAAGCAAATACCAATGAAACAGTGCATGCCGTAGACTACTTTAGTAGAGCCCCCTAAATAAAAGTGCTTGCTCATAATATGAAGTTGTTCCTATCTATGGGGGAGCCAAACTCAAGACACAAGCGGGTGCATGGCATACCTCTTCGTGCCTTCAGCATCAAACCAAATGAAGATCCTCTCAAGGTGTTCTCTGACCTGGACGAAGTGATTGTGTCGAGATAGTTTTGTGTTAAGGGAAGGATCGGGGCTATATTCCCCGGTGTCATGGAGTCACAACATTGTATACTAAAGGTCCAAAGGTCGAAAGAAAGAAAGAAAATTCCTAATAGCGTTCTTGTTCCTAGTAGTACGGTCAGGAGCCCCTAGTAGCGTCCTTGCTCCTAGTAGCGATGCCAGGAGCCCCTAGTAGCTTCTTGTTCCTATAAATCATAAAAAAGACAGATAAAAGCATGGCCTTGCAGTTACCGCTCTCGCCTCATAGGCCTTCAACCTGGAGGACTCTGGCATCTCGCGGCTGCAGCGACGGTAGGGGACGTGCTGACATTCGCCTCCCAATCCGAGTACGCACTACATGAGAGCGACTTCCTTTCATCCTTTTGCACGTTGGGAAGGAGAAGGAAAAGGTTACTCCTTTTGGCACGTCATTCTTTTCGATCGTTTTTCTTGATCTTTGGATGCACCATGTTGAGAGTGCGAAGGAGCAATTGACCTCAAGGTGCAATTCATCAGCGCCTGAAGTGTCAAAGGACCACCCATGGAAAGGGCACTGCAGCAAGTTGCCCACAACCACTCCTCCCATGCCCAAGTGTGCCCCCATGTGTGGGCAAAAAGCATGCATCACCCCGACCTGCAGCACAGTTGAACAGCTGTTGGAGACTGAAGGGAACTTGTTTGGATTGGTTCATCAAACTCCAGCCTTTCCATCTTGGCCACGAAAGGCCACCATGTACGTCCCCAGCGCAGAGATAGACTTTACTTGTCCTGATCGCGGCTTGCACAAGGCCGTTGAGGGTGCACCCTTGAGTCCAACATCTATTTGAATTGACCCTTAAGACGAGCTCCCAATTCAGAGCTTCATGTTGTCAATTTTCAGAAATTAAATTGTGTGATTGTGTGGCACCGCTCCAGAACAGTTTTAGATTGTCCAACCCCACGTACATAGCCACATAGCTCGCAACATCTGCCCTGATCAATGAGCTTCATAGGAAGGGAAGATTTCACTGTCAAAGCTGGCCCTCAAAAGCTTCTTGTTCCTAATAGCAAACATTGTTACTACTAGTAAGGCACTTGTTACTACTAGCGATGCACTTGTTCCTAGTAGCTTCTTGTTTAGCATTGCAAGAGCACAAATAGAGTTCCTAGAGTTCCCAGAAGCCGGTCCATCAGCGAGATCCGTGGCATTGCACACACAGTGCCAGCCATTGGGAAAGCCAGGAGGAAAATGCTTCGCACGTAAGGCCTCACAATTCTAAGAAGCTACTAGGGTTACTAGGGGCTCCTGGCATCGCTACTAGGAACAAGAAGCTACTAGGAACAAGTGCATCGCTACTAGTAACAAGTGCCTTACTAGTAGTAACAAGAAGCGACTAGGGGCTCCTGGCATCGCTACTAGGAGCGTCGCTACTAGGACCCCAAAGATCGAACTGGAAAGTCTTTTGCATCTACGAACGTAGCTCCTGGCATTACTACTAGGAACAAGAGGACGCTACTAGGAACAAAGGGCGGAGTTGTGGCCGACCTTCCCCCCGAGAAGTAAGCTGCTAGGCCAGCTTAGCTCAGGATAGCTCACGCTTCTCGCACTATTCATTTGGTTCCTAGATGTGTGGGGAACTTAACAAAGAGAGTCTTCCGGATCAACAACTAAGCTCTGAAAAAAACGTGAAGCCGGCATCATGCCTTGAAGTGCTTGGAGTTGTGGTCATGGTAGTCCTTTGATCGCTTCCGAACTGGCATAAGAACTATCCTGAGCTTGAAAAGCCGGGCTTCCAACACACCTTCCTCTCAGAAATTGCGATTGATTTCACTGACTCAGGCGCAGAAAGTTGATTGGAACAAGACCGAATGTCCAATCCGATAACACATCCATAATTTCTCGACTTGAAAGATTCCACGCAACCCTCGTGAGGAATGAACAGCTCATGACCTCATGACGGGTGGAAAGCCTTTGCTCAAGCATCTGATAGAGGCCGGCAAGCAAAGCTGAAGCAGATAGGGCGCCCCAAAGGTTCCAAGCTTCACGGCCACGGCAAAGCTGTAAGGTCAGCCTCGCACAACACACCGGTTGAGATTTGATTGAATTTTCCAACAAAAGGAAGCTCCAATCTGTTTAGCCCTCATAGGCTCGGGAAGGATCACAGCATGTTGCACTTTTGCACTTGCGAAGCACTTATTGCAAAACAACGGAGCAGCTGGAAGGGGGAGTTCCGCACATCCAATCGCAAGAGCTCCTGGGGCAGGATGGCATGAGGGTGTAGAGGTCAGGCTTTCGGGGAAGACTGTAGTCTCAGAAAGCGACATTGCAACCAAATAGTGTGACCTATGGCGTGATCAGCATGGCCTGGCATGGTCAATGAACAAACAAATCTCTGCATCATGTGCTGTCTCGCGGTGTGTCCTCTGGTTACTGAATGTTCATTGCGCGGTAAAACGGAAAAACGGTAAAATGTCGAGCACACACAAGCGCAAAAGCGAGGAGTAAACCTGAAAAACGGTAAATGTACACACTTTAGCGATTTTCCAAAGGTCAGCCAAACTCATGGAGAGAGAAAAGTCTCACATGACATAGCGAAAAAAACAATGCGAGCCGCCAATCTTGATTTGTCCACCGTGGAGCCAAAGCTGTTCAAAGCAAAAGTCGATCTGTCGTTGGTTAAGATCTAAAACAGAAGGTGCACAGACTTCCTCAAGTTGTAGGCTTGACAATGCACAGGCCCTGAGTGCGAGTCGAGCAAAGCTGAAAACACATGGACTGAGTGATGCACGGATGCATTTGTGTGGTCTATTTCTTTTTTTCCCGAAAGAGCCTGCGAAGGGCTCTTCGTAAAAAAACATCTGCAGAACTACACCTCCTCTACATCTTCACATCTTCACCTCTGCACAATCACGTTCTCACCTATATCTCTGCTCATCTTCACATCTGCACATCTACATCTCTGCTCATCTTCACATCCTCGCATCTACATCTCAGCTCATCTTCATCTTCACACATCTGCATCTGTGCTCATCTTCACATCTGCACATCTACATCTCTGCTCATCTTCACATCCTCACATCTACATCTCAGCTCATCTTCATCTTCACACATCTACATCTCTGCTCATCTTCACATCTGCACATCTACATCTCTGCTCATCTTCACATCCTCACATCTACATCTCACATCTTCACCTCTCGCTCTTCTTAACTTTCTCTCTTAAGGCCGGGGCCAGTGCCGCCGGACCGCCACGAAACGCAACCCTCTGCCGAGATCGTGCGTGTCGAGCGCGCGAAACGCAGGCGAGAGTGCGATTTGGCTTTGTCGCGGGCAACCCTCTGCGGAGATCGTGCGTGTCGAGAGTCGAGCGCGCGAAACGCAGGCGAGAGTGCGATTTGTCCCGGTCCGGGACTGCGGAGATCGCGCGTGTCGAGTGAACGAAATGCAGGCGAGAGCGCGATTTGCCCCGGTCCGGGACAACCCTCTGCGGAGATCGTGCGTGTCGAGGGCGCGAAATGCAGGCGAGAGTGCGATTTGTCCCGGTCGCGGGCAACCCTCTGCGGAGATCGTGCGTGTCGAGTGCCGAAATGCAGGCGAGAGCGCGATTTGCCCCGGTCCGGGACAACCCTCGTCTGCGGAGATCGTGCGCGTCGAGGGCGCGATATGCAGGCGAGAGTGCGATTTGTCCCGGTCGCGGGCAACCCTCTGCGGGGATCGCGCGCGTCGAGCGCGAAACGCAGGCGAGGGTGCGATTTGTCCCGGTCTGCGAAAGTGCGATTCGCAGAGGACAGTCCCATGCGCGCGCGCGCGCGCGCGCGCGTATGCTGGAAGCTGAGAACTGGCGACTTCCTAGCACAACTTTAGTACGCGGAGTATCTGGCGAGCTGGAAGATGAGAACTGGCGACTTTGCAGTACAACTTTAGTACGCGGAGTATCTGGGGAGCTGGAAGATGAGAACAGGCGAAGTTGTAGTGCAACTTTAGTACGCGGAGTATCTGGGGAGCTGGAAGATGAGAACTGGCGACTTTGTAGTACAACTCTAGTACGCGGAGCAATCTGTGGAGCTGGAAGCTGAGAACTGGCGGCTTTGTAGTACAACTTGAGTACGGGGAGTATGTGGGGAGCTGGAAGATGGGAACTGGCGACTTTGTAGTACAACTTTAGTGCGCGGAGCAATCTGTGGAGCTGGAAGCTGAGAATTGGCGACTTTGTAGTACAAATTTAGTACGCGGAGTATCTGGGGAGCTGGAAGATGAGAACTGGCGAAGTTGTAGTGCAACTTTAGTACGCGGAGTATCTGGGGAGCTGGAAGATGCGCGGAGCAATCTGTGGAGCTGGAAGCTGAGAACTGGTGAGAACTGGCGACTTTGTACAACTTGAGTACGCGGAGTATCTGGCGAGCTGGAAGATGAGAACTGGCGACTTTCTAGTACAACTTACTACTAGTAACAAGGACGCTACTAGGGGCTCCTGGCCATACTACTAGTAACAAGGACGCTACTAGGGGCTCCTGGCCATACTACTAGTAACAAGGACGCTACTAGGGGCTCCTGGCCATACTACTAGTAACAAGGACGCTACTAGGGGCTCCTGGCCATACTACTAGTAACAAGGACGCTACTAGGGGCTCCTGGCCATACTACTAGTAACAAGGACCCTACTGGGGGCTCCTGACAAGGACGCTACTAGGGGCTCCTGGCCATACTACTAGTAACAAGGACGCTACTAGGGGCTCCTGGCCATACTACTAGTAAGAAGGACGCTACTAGGGGCTCCTGGCCATACTACTAGTAACAAGGACGCTACTAGGGGCTCCTGGCCATACTACTAGTAACAAGGACGCTACTAGGGGCTCCTGGCCATACTACTAGTAACAAGGACGCTACTAGGGGCTCCTGGCCATACTACTAGTAACAAGGACGCTACTACGGGCTCCTGGCCATACTACTAGTAACAAGGACGCTACTAGGGGTGCTGAGTAGTAACAAGGACGCTACTAGGGGCTCCTGGCCATACTACTAGTAACAAGTAACAAGGACGCTACTAGGGGCTCCTGGCCATACTACTAGTAACAAGGACGCTACTAGGGGCTCCTGGCCATACTACTAGTAACAAGGACGCTACTAGGGCCTCCTGGCCATACTACTAGTAACAAGGACGCTACTAGGGGCTCCTGGCCATACTACTAGTAACAAGGACGCTACTAGGGGCTCCTGGCCATACTACTAGTAACAAGGACGCTACTAGGGGCTCCTGGCCATACTACTAGTAACAAGGACGCTACTAGGGGCTCCTGGCCATACTACTTGTAACAAGGACGCTACTAGGGGCTCCTGGCCATACTACTAGTAACAAGGACGCTACTAGGGGCTCCTGGCCATACTACTAGTAAGAAGGACGCTACTAGGGGCTCCTGGCCATACTACTAGTAACAAGGACGCTACTAGGGGCTCCTGGCCATACTACTAGTAACAAGGACGCTACTAGGGGCTCCTGGCCATACTACTAGTAACAAGGACGCTCCTAGGAACTCCTGGCCATACTACTAGTGGGCCATACTACTAGTAACAAGGACGCTACTAGGGGCTCCTGGCCATACTACTAGTAACAAGGACGCTACTAGGGGCTCCTGGCCATACTACTAGTAACAAGGACGCTACTAGGGGCTCCTGGCCATACTACTAGTAACAAGGACGCTACTAGGGGCTCCTGGCCATACTACTAGTAACAAGGACGCTACTAGGGGCTCCTGGCCATACTACTAGTAACAAGGACGCTACTAGAGACTCCTGGCCATACTACTAGTAACAAGGACGCTACTAGGGGCTCCTGGCCATACTACTAGCAACAAGGACGCTACCAGGGGCTCCTGGCCATACTACTAGTAACAAGGACGCTACTAGGGGCTCCTGGCCATACTACTAGTAACAAGGACGCTACTAGGGGCTCCTGGCCATACTACTAGTAACAAGGACGCTACTAGGGGCTCCTGGCCATACTACTAGTAACAAGGACGCTACTACGGGCTCCTGGCCATACTACTAGTAACAAGGACGCTACTAGGGGTGCTGAGTAGTAACAAGGACGCTACTAGGGGCTCCTGGCCATACTACTAGTAACAAGTAACAAGGACGCTACTAGGGGCTCCTGGCCATACTACTAGTAACAAGGACGCTACTAGGGGCTCCTGGCCATACTACTAGTAACAAGGACGCTACTAGGGCCTCCTGGCCATACTACTAGTAACAAGGACGCTACTAGGGGCTCCTGGCCATACTACTAGTAACAAGGACGCTACTAGGGGCTCCTGGCCATACTACTAGTAACAAGGACGCTACTAGGGGCTCCTGGCCATACTACTAGTAACAAGGACGCTACTAGGGGTTCCTGGCCATACTACTAGTAACAAGGACGCTACTAGGGGCTCCTGGCCATACTACTAGTAACAAGGACGCTACTAGGGGCTCCTGGCCATACTACTAGTAACGAGGACGCTACTAGGGGCTCCTGGCCATACTACTAGTAACAAGGACGCTACTAGGGGCTCCTGGCCATACTACTAGTAACAAGGACGCTACTAGGGGCTCCTGGCCGTACTACTAGTAACAAGGACGCTACTAGGGGCTCCTGGCCATACTACTAGTAACAAGGACGCTACTAGGGGCTCCTGGCCATACTACTAGTAACAACGACGCTACTAGGGGCTCCTGGCCATACTACTAGTAACAAGGACGCTACTAGGGGCTCCTGGCCATACTACTAGTAACAAGGACGCTACTAGGGGCTCCTGGCCATACTACTAGTAACAAGGACGCTACTAGGGGCTCCTGGCCATACTACTAGTAACAAGGACGCTACTAGGGGCTCCTGGCCATACTACTAGTAACAAGGACGCTACTAGGGGCTCCTGGCCATACTACTAGTAACAAGGACGCTACTAGGGGCTCCTGGCCATACTACTAGTAACAAGGACGCTACTAGGGGCTCCTGGCCATACTACTAGTAACAAGGACGCTACTAGGGGCTCCTGGCCATACTACTAGTAACAAGGACGCTACTAGGGGCTCCTGGCCATACTACTAGTAACAAGGACGCTACTAGGGGCTCCTGGCCATACTACTAGTAACAAGGACGCTACTAGGGGCTCCTGGCCATACTACTAGTAACAAGGACGCTACTAGGGGCTCCTGGCCATACTACTAGTAACAAGGACGCTACTAGGGGCTCCTGGCCATACTACTAGTAACAAGGACGCTACTAGGGGCTCCTGGCCATACTACTAGTAACAAGGACGCTACTATGGGCTCCTGGCCATACTACTAGTAACAAGGACGCTACTAGGGGCTCCTGGCCATACTACTAGTAACAAGGACGCTACTAGGGGCTCCTGGCCATACTACTAGTAACAAGGACGCTACTAGGCGTTCCTGGCCATACTACTAGTAACAAGAAGCACTTACTGATTGCACCAAATTTCCGATGTGCAGAGTCAGGAAGTCTACCAATGCATCGAATTTACCGCCGAATTTACCAAATATATCTTTGGCCTGACGTGTGCAACCTCTCAGGCTGAGCCGGCTTAGTCTGCATCCATAAACTGAAACCTCAGGAAAGCCCACCAGAGTATTGCTTCATTTTGTGCCCATCGGTCCAGTTGAAGTAGCATGGCCAGGCTCAGGGCCGAGGTAGCCATCCATGGCCAACAACTTCGCAGCCATGGGTCCATTGAAAAAGCTGAAGAGAACACTAAGCCTGTGGCCCTATGGAGGAAAGCTGGGATGGTGGTCTTTTGTGTTTCTTTCGAGAAGTCAGTCACACGTTTTGTTTTCAGCCTGAGATCTCTAGTGTTCAATGAGTTGCTGCCTCTAAACAATTATGCACACAATTTCAACTCTGCAAAACTTAAAAGCACTACATGTGAGCATCCCATGCTCGATCTAAGCCTGCAAAACGCTGCGGTACAAGCTTGAGCGGCAGCTGTTCTTCGTTGCTCCTGTGTCCCCTAGTCGTCGAAGAGCTGCATCCCAACCAATCAGTTACAGTGCAAAGCTTTTCGTGATGTGTTTGAACCCGGAGGCAAGTGCTGTTCCCCCATATGGGGTCCTGTCCCAAAAACAAATGGAGCACGTGCAACTTTGCCTGTTGAGATCAGGAGTTAGCGTTCCCATCGAAACTTGCAAATGCATCGTTG
>CAXIVM010002362.1:65000-72619 GCA_964035705.1 Porites rus | reverse complement strand
AATGCAAGTTGATTTTTTTTAAGCTGTGCTATAGTTGCGTTTTGCTGCTCATCAATACTTTTTTTTAATAGAATCTTGAGATTTAATAAGTGGTTTAAATGTCTCTTTAAAACCTTCCCGCATATCTTGTTTTTGCCATTTTGTTGTTTTTATAACATCTCTAACCTGTTGAGTCAAAGCTTCGGCTTCGATTTTATTTTTTGCAAATTTTTTGTATTCTTCTATATCCATTTTATCTATTAATTAAATAAAAATGGAAATTCCAAATTATGATAGTACCGATAACATTGATAAAAAATATAAACAGCTATTTCCTTTTATGCCGGCGGATACGTTTCGAATGTTAATCTGCGGAAACAGTGGAAGTGGTAAAACTAATCTTTTGTATCACATGTTAATTAAACCACTGTTGCATTACGATGAGATTTATCTTTACGCACGTAATCTTGAACAGGATAAGTATCAAAAACTCATTAAAAAAATGAGGGAGTTGAGTAGTAAAATTGGATATGAAATACTTCATGTGAGTAACGATGAAATAACCCCGGTTACAGAAATTGATTACGAAGACAATCAAAAACTTGTGATATTTGACGATTACGTTTGTGATAAAAACCAGAGGTGTCTGATTGATTATTTTATTCAAGGACGACATAAGAATTGCTCTGTAATCTACCTCAGTCAATCATTTTATAAAACTCCAAAGGATATTCGGCTAAATTGTTCTCACTATTGTCTGTATGAATTTCCATCATCGAGGGAAGCAAACAGAATATCATCCGAATTAGGAGTTGACAAAGAGGCGTATAAATCAGCAACAAAGAAACCGTTTTCATTTTTGTACATCGATAAACCAAAAAAACGTATTGCTAAAAATTTCACCAGTAATATATCCTAATAATAAAAAATGGGAATATTTAACGAACAATCGTTTGATCATCCTTTTGCTAAAGGTATTCCTGGTGCTCCAGGAGTTGGATTTAGTCTAACCGCAGATGGTAATTATGATATGAATAAAAAGAAACTCACAAATGTAGGAGCACCTAGTAATACCACTGATGCTGCTACTAAAAAGTATGTTGATGATAATTCCAGTGGATCACCCTCAACATCAAGGCTAACAGTTGATTCTAACATTAATATGGGAGATCAATACCGAATTACAAATCTTAGCACACCACTGGATGCAAAAGAACCACCTACTAAAGAGTATGTAGACAATACATTTCTTGATAGAGATGGTTCGTACCCAATGAAAGGTGATCTTAATATGGATAATAATAAAATGGTTAAAGTTGGCGCACCAACAGCTAATGATGACGCAGCAAATAAATCCTATGTTGATACAAAAGTAACAAATACAATGAGCTCTGCAGCAACAAAACAAGAACTAGCTAATTATCTTAAAAAAGATGGGACTGATGCAATGAAAGGAAGTCTAGACATGTCCAACAATAGAATATTCAATTTACCTACTCCAACGGGGCCCAAACAACCAACACCATTAGCTTTTACTGATTTAAAGTATGTTGCCCGTAATGGTTCATCTACAATGACTAATAATCTAAACATGGATAATAAAAAAATAATTAACCTTAGACTACCAACATCAGACACTGATGCCGCAAACAAAAAGTATGTGGATGATAATGCTGGGGCCCCAGATCTAAGTGATTATTTGGAAAAAGATGGCACTGTTGCTATGACAGGTAACTTAAATCTTAACAGCCATGAAATAGATAATCTCAGTGACCCCACCACAGATAAACAAGCTGCTAATCGCGGATGGGTGCGTAAACAAATAGAAAGGCTTGATCATCATTCTGGAGAAGCCTCAAGTGGCGTATTCACAATAACAGATCCAGCTAGACCTACAACAATGTATCTACAATATATCAGTGGGGGGAGTGCCTCCCCCCAAAGCCCCCCTACTGTTGATTTTGTTTTAACTACATCAGCACCTGGTCAAGCACTTGCTTCATTTGCTCCAACAGCTAACACATACGTTAACAAAATAGAATTTCAATTTGGATCGCGCAATGTCAACGTCGACTTTCTGTTTTTTATTCCCAGGGACAACAATCATTCCAATTCTGTCTTTTGGGTTAGTGGAAATCGAACTGGCACATGGTCATTGAATATCCACAAGTCCTGGAACTACAATATGTCAGGAGTAAAACTACGAACTCATAATAACAACAATCACTCTGCTATAACTTGCAGAGTATTTTTTGATCTACCAAAAGCAATTACTAAACCACTTGGTAGAATAGAAATTAACACACCTAAAATTGTAATAAGTGGGGTTGTAAAAGCAGATGTCAACCTTGGTGGTAATAAAATAAAGAATCTGGGTGTACCAACCCAAGACAATGAATCGGTAAACAAAGGTTATGTTGACAATCTAGTTCATCATACCGCAGTTCAACCAAGTCATTATAAAGATGAGTTTAGTTACCTCATGTTAAGTGGGGCTCAATGGACTGATGAAACGGATGGGGGGAATAGTTTTGTTATATCAAAAATAGGAGATTTAGCACCAAACAAAGGAAACTTTCACGACTATAATCACAAAGTAATTTACGCGTCTATACGAAAGAGATATGATGGAAATACGCATAAGAATACATTTAATTATAAAATGGGAATTAATTTTTACAGACTAACTGCAAATACCGAATACACGTTGTGTTTGGAAATACTTAACACTGATTATAATCTCTGGAATAATACTCAAATAAGTGTTGACAAAGGAACTTCAACAGGATTATCAATTGGAAATACAATTGTAAAAAAACTATCCCATAGGTATACTGATTCAACAGGATCAACAAAAACTATGTACTACCACAGAATAATAGTTAATTTCCGAAAATTGTCATCTGGGAATAAGTTCTTTCTTCACATTTCGGTTGATTTTCTTCAGGGCGGATATAATATCTCTACGTATCCATCACTGTTTTCAGGAGTTTACATCATTGCTTATGGCATTGTGGGTACATTTAGCAATATCGACCCAGATAAAGTTTACGACTATCACACCGCATTTGATATCAAACCAACAGAAGTAGTGTACAACGTTGATATAAATGCAAATCAAAAAGAAATTACAAATATCAAACTTAACCGACAAAATAATAATAGTGCCGCGACAGTCGCTTTAGTAAAAGAAGTAGCTCCTTTTACTAAAAATGCTTTGTATAGATTATACTTTAGTGAGGTCTATGACTTTACTCATGCGGATAGTTATGGAATAAATATAGGTTCATCTGGAGTTATTATTAATTCTGTAAAGCCTAATATTACACTACCACCTAATAAAGACCTAGATGAAATAGAAAAAGATGGATTACATGTTAATGGTTACGATGTTACTTTTTCTCCTACACATTCTTCGAAATCTACTTTATGTATTGTTTTTACTCATTGGAGAAATAGGAGTTTTACCCTAACTAAATATTTATCAACAAATAATAATATTTTAGTAAAATTAAACTATGATAAAACAAACAATAAAGTAACTTTAACTATCAATAAAGCAACTCAAAATTTTACCATGCTAAGTGAATTTAGTGGAAAAATAATTGTATTATGGCTAACAGAAAATTTTGATTCAAATGTTACAAAAGTTAAAATAAGTAACTATAGCGGAACATTAACTATACCAGCTGTTTTTTATAATGTTAATCAACGTTGGAAGTTTAAAACTGAAGATGGAGTGTTAAATAAATTAATGTACTCTCCAAACTTTTACGACACTGATTCTGAGCAATATCATAAAGTAATGCTTCAAGAAAAGTTAAACGGAAGTTACATAGTATAGTGGGGGGATTGCGAGCCCCAAAACCCCCCTATAAGGGGAACCTACGGTTCCCCTAACACCCCTCCCTTGGCTACGCCGCATAATCTGAGTATAATATAAAATGAAGGATATCTTTGAGTTTAATCACATTGATAAATCTCTGAGTGAAACAGAAATAGAAACTATAAAAGATTTTTACAGACATTATCACAAAAAATATTGGTGTTTTAAAAGGTGTTACAAGAGTTATAAATTTCTTGATGATTTTTTTACGATAACCGGAATAAGTCTTGTGGCTATAGGAACAATTGCTGGTGGGATAACACTAAACCCAGTTATTCTTGGTGTTATAAATGGCGCTGGGATTATTGTAGCTGGTGTAGGGAAGAATAAAAATTACAAAAAGAAAATAGAGTTATCAAGGATCGCATTCACGACTTATGAAAAGGTACTAGTAGAACTGAGATCAGCTCTTAGAGGAGATGAATGGGATAAACAAGAGTTTATTGATAGGATGAAACTGATAGATGAAATGATAATTGATCAAACTCCTATATCTGATAGATTTGCTAAAAAATATAATAAGAAGTTTTCACCCAAAACCCCCTGCTACAAGATTTAATATAAGCAAGTAATAAATGGAGGAGTTAAGAAATTTAAAAAAAAGTTTTATAAAAAATTTTGAAACTACTTTATCTTCTGCCGGAAAAGATTTGGTAAAAGAAATGGAACAGAAATATAGCGTTGACGACCAAATTTGTCTTGATTATGCTATGAGCCTGTGCCATAAGCTTGTCAAAATGGATGGAGTTAGTGCAGAAGATGAGAAAAAGTGCCAAGAGTTTATAAAAATTTTTTATTATTTGGACGAGATAAAGTCACTGAACTAAAATCTAATCCAAATATCTGAAATAATATTTTTGGCCATTTATTTTTGATGTTGCTGTTTTATAAATACCTAAGCAAATCATACTAACTTGGGCTGGATTTATTCCCAGCATTTTTCCAACAGAGTACAAGCTTTTAAAATTTGTTTCTTTTTTTGTTACCAAATTTATTGCTGTTACCTTTTTAGGATTTTTGCGATAACTACCAAAATTTCTGTTTTTTGCTGATTTTTTAATATTTTCGCTTGGTGTAACAATCTCCAAATTTTTTATCCTGTTGTCCGTTCTGATAGAATTTATATGATTGATCTGTTTGTTTTTTTCAATTAGACCGTAAAAGCATTCGAAAACGAATCTATGAGATAAGTAAGATTTAATCTTATTTTCTCCTGTTGTTATACCGCATTTAAGATAACCATTGTTAATAAGATTTCCTTTTCTAGCTTTCCTCAGTCTAATATTCATGATTTCTCCATCTTCATTTGCAGCGTATTTTTTATAGACAGGATGAATAAAAAACTTTTTTCCGTTTCTAAAACAAAATTTTGCATTTTGTTTTAATATTTATTTCTTTATGCTTCAATTTTTTTATCCAAGCATAATATAAAAAATGTTAAAGGAAATAGTAGCATACGTTAACTTCAGATTTCCAGCTGCAAAAACACAATTTTATAACGATAGCTTTATCAAAGCTTGTCTTGTTTATGAGTATTTATATGCAAAATATTTCAACCAAGTGATGGATTTGAATAGAATTATTAACAAACTATCAGGTTACAGACATACTATTAGAACTAAATCTAAGGTATTGGCTAATCATTTGATTTTCAATTTGGGTTTCAGATCTTTCTGGAGCCACTTCAAACTTGGAAGAGGTAGTGTTTATGTTTTTGACTCTGGTTTTCAAGAAAATGAGGTTATCGGATATTTAACAGGAATTTTATACTGGGTTTTCCATGGGGGGGTTGTTTAATTTTATAATACTACTATTATAAAATTTAAAGCAGGGGGGCTTTGGGGGGATGCAATCCCCCCACTCTTAATTCAAGATAAGGGGAACCTACGGTTCCCCTAACACCCCTCCCTCTCAGCATTTGATGAAAATTCAAGATAACTTTTCCACCATTTGTCATAATATTCTTTTGTTTGAGATGAAATATTAAGTTGGATTTTGTTTTTTGAGCCTATTTCCCCCAAAATTCTATTTGCGACATAAAAGACATTAATCATTCTCTTACGGCTGAACTTTTTATTTACCTCTTTCATAACTTTCTCATCTATTTCCATTAACTTTCTGTATAATTCGTCCTTTTCCTCTCCTGTCAAATTTGGAATCTGTTTTATCTTTTTCTCGTAATAGTATTTTCGCTGGTATACGCTTTTGTTCCTGAAATATAATCTGTCATACTCTTTTGGATCAAAGTAACCTAATACATGCCCGTTTGTTGATCCACATTCTTCACAAATCTTGTAACCTTGATATATCGCGAAATTTTCACTGTTTTCACAATTTGAACATGGGGGCTGCATTTTTGGTTCATCTGAGATATTTTTGGTGTAGTTGTGTAATATTTCCAAATATTTTTTTATTTGATCTTCTGAGTAATACATTTATTTTTTAGTTTTTTAATTTTTAAATATTTTTCATCTTAATGCCAAAGTATGAACCTTGTCTTTTAAGACAATTCTTTTATTATCTTCGCAGCTCAGAGCTATTTTATTTACCTCTTTTGAATATATATCATGATTTTTACTTTGTATTATTTTCATACTTCGCATTTGTTTATCCCCCGTGAATAAGCAATCAAAATAATGCTCAAATGTAATTCCTTTTGACACCACAGACTTTTTTATTCCCTTACACTTTTTAACATTTTTACCTTCTTCTATTTTGAAGCTATATAACTTAGGGCGAAGACCTATAAAATGTGTGATTTGCTTTCCAGCAACTTCATCTTTAAACATTCCAATTACTTTTTTGTTTTCTCCTGTGAGTATTCCAGAAGGATGATCTTTTGGGTAATCAGATGTATCAAACTTTGTTTTAATATCAGCTGATATATCTTTATAAAAATCTTCTGTTTGAATTTGGTACATTAGACTATCAGTATCTGTAAAAAGTAACTCAGCTTTTTTTCCATATTTTGGTTTTATATAATTATAGTGAAAATCAAACATTAATGTTTTGGATAAATCTAATATAGCTTGTCCCACATAAACAGGTTTGTTAAAGTATATTTCTGTTTTTTTCATATGAGCCGCGATTAAATTTTTATCAAAAATTGTAACTCTTTCAAAGTTAGGCCTTTTTGAAAGATTTAGAGCTGTTTTACGATTATCAACCAAAAATATATTTTGTCTTTTTCTAATGTTTTCTATTGTTTTTCCAAAAACTGAATTATTCATGAGTTTAAAAAAGTCTTTCTCAAAACTGTTATCTGCTGCTTTACGCAATTCTGTATTTTTTCTTATATAGGGTTCCATCCAGGGGGATTGTTTAAAAGATAACGCTCTATGAACAGCTTTAAGCTCCAAACCCATATTGAGATATTGTTTAAGATTTTTATAGTGTATAACATAATTTTTTTTTGGTTTCAAATGAGATATAAGCTTTTCCACCCCATCTACTTTAATAGGTTCTGGAGCAAGAGGGTAATCGTTATGCTTTTCCCAAAGATGATTTGGGTATAACAGATCTACATCAAAAATATATCCCTTGGAAGACTGCCTCCCCTGCTCTAATATATCTAGTACTTTTTCTTTTGTAATATTTTCTTCCCATTTAAAACCGTGTGTTGGAAGCGGTTGAGACATTGCCCATCCATAAAGATTGTTTGCATCAAGGTATTGAATGTAAGATGAGGGTTTTTCTGGGTTATAATTTTTCATGTACTTATTATTAGCTTCCGCATATCTCTTTGATATGTGAG
>CAXIVM010002362.1:0-60000 GCA_964035705.1 Porites rus | reverse complement strand
GAGAAATTATTTATAAAAATACAAGTTTATTTACAAAAATTTAAAAAGATATCTTTATACAAAACACCGCTTAAAGCACTCCATACGACTGCGTGGTATTATGTAATCATGGCCACGTTGACTCTTTATGATCGATCTGTACGTTTACGGATACTCACTCATTGTTTGAAAAATAGGAGATCTTTCAAACACTGAGTATCCGTCATTTTTGCCTGTAGTTGTTTATTCCTATCCCGAATCACATCACTGATGGATAGGCACTTGTTGGTATAACCATATTTGCATGCTCGCTAGCATAGAGGGGGTCCTGCATAATACATCGATCTTAGGGAGGTATTTACCCTCATAAGCGCATGTCCGTATTTCAATTGCGTAATAGCAAAGGTCTCTCGCGCGCGAAGCGGACGTACGACCACCCGCTCACCAGTATACACACTTCATGTAAGCCGATTTCAAATGTCACAATAGATCTTGCACAACTTGACACTAGCCTGTCAGTTATGGAAGCCATCCGTATAAGTATGATTAGATTGACAGGTGACAAAGTCAGACATCCGCTGAAAATTACCTCATGACCATCTCGCAAGTTTAGGTGAAGGACCAGTCGTTTTGCCTCTACATATAAGCTGGTATAATATGTCAAACTTATCAATTCAACATAAAAACGAAACTACGCCAGGCAGGGCTGTCAGGTTACTGCCAGTAATTTAAAGTTATATGCGCAAGCCAAATTAAGGTCAATTGACAGTGAACAATCTCTTCTCACCGAATACCGTCAGCCAAAATGATGAAAAACCGCATACGCAGAGCTAGATGATAGCGCAATACCGCAAGTCCATTCTCTCTTTGTCTCTTCTCTTGTGTCGTCCGATGTCGTCCCAACAAGAAGAAAAATATATTTTTCATTCGGACGAAATTGGTGAGCGCTGGGAATGAATTACGTAAATGTTTTGATTGTTTTTAATAAATGCCAACTTTCATTGTTGTTCACAGGCGACTTTACTCTGGAAACTCAGTTTTATTTAAGCCTACAATTTGGCTCGTATTCTATATTTGTTCGGCCGAAAAAGATGCATTTAATTTGCTATGTGCGACTGCTTTTATAAAAATAGGTCAAACCAGACTTCTTGCGGTATTTGTACTCGTTTTACGTGTTATTTTTTACTCTACTGAGTGAAGTTGAATAATACTGTTTTCTTATACATTGCTGACTTACAAAAAAAGAGTTTGACACTGCCCGTCCGTATACGGCCTAAGAACTTACGAACATCAGAACGTGTCCACAAAGAAGAAACGAAAGAAAGAAATCATTCACCTCCCAATATATTTCCAGCACTGTGAGAGGATTTGATGTGCTTAATGAACAGTAACATAATGATTAGTGATGGTTCACATAGCATCATCAAATGACTGTCAGACATTTATAAGGTTGAACACATAGTATAAGAAATCATTTGGAACCAATTAACCAAGCAATTGACTTTTCCGTGGAAATTCAGATATTCACATAGAACTGATGCGCTGGCTTAAAATAATGCCTCGAATTCCGCAAAGGATTTAGTTTAAGCTGGTTCGGGTGATATAGGTAGGTTGTATTGTATTGTCGCGTGATTAAGGTAACTTAATAAGTTAGGCCACTGAAACCTGGGCACTGGAAGTCCGTCTGGTGATCATGATTCAAATTTACAATGCTTGTCAGCAGGAGCTCGTAAACGGCCCAACAGCCCACCACATTTACCGTTGATTTGGGTCCTCCTTTCAAATATGAATCCTTCAAGACCGAATTTCTGCTTCAAATTCCATTACGCTCGCTCTTTTTACTTCTTTAACATTTACCGTTCTGATTGCAATACAGTAAATTGCTTGTCAGTCGGTGGAAATGATTGTCCAAAACACCGTCATAGAAAGTAGCCGTTTCTTGGTCGAAGTCTCGGTAACTTTCTCGCCCGAAGTAAGCCACATATCAAGATCAAAAATCGAGTCAAAAGTAAAGGATTAAATTGCGGGTCCTAGCTATCATCCCTTGTTTTTGGTAAATGGGAATGAAAGAGAAAAATTTTTTTTATTCCAAGAATACGGTTTTTAACATGATAGCGCAAAGTTACAGTGTAACGTTGCCCAGTTTTGCTACAGTTTTGTTATAAAATTCCCTGCTTAAAATAACTGAAAGGCTCTTTTTCCGTGATTATTACAAGTGTTGAAAAAGGGACTCTGACCTGTAACAATTTGTGTTGATTTTTGTTATGGCAACCAGACCAAAACAAGCTCAAACACTAACTCGTTCACGTGCTTGTAAATTACTCGGCACTTGGTGTTGGTTGTGAATCATGCAGTAGAATCCACAGCCAATAACGGTGTTTCGACTGCTTCGCGATAGTCGTCTTTGGCCGATGAGGTCGAGTGATTACGCAGTGCAAGCACTTTCAGCTGCACTTTGTACTGCTTGAGTTCCTAGAAGTCATCCGATTGCACAACTTCCGTGTCTCGCAGGAACAATAAGAACTTCATGCAATCTTATATTATCTTAACAGAAATTCGTTCCCAAAGAATTGAATTGAATGGGTGATTTTCATGCAATCTCGGGAGACACAAATAACAATGGTGAAATGAACAAATGCTGGTGGACAAACAAAGCGAGCTAATGAGCGGTCTTTTGTCTACCGTCGACCAGCATGGCGGCGATGACGTAACGTGATTGCCACCTATTGAAGATCTTTATGGCAAACACTCGCAGACACACGTGCAAGTTTACAACGCAATAAAAGAGAAATTATTTATAAAAATACAAGTTTAATTACAATCATTAAACTAAATGAAGTTAAAAAGATATCTGTATACAAAACACCGCTTAAAGCACTCCATACGACTGCGTGGTATTATGTAATCATGGCCACGTTGACTCTTAATGATCGATCTGTACGTTTACGGATACTCACTCATTGTTTGAAAAATAGGAGATCTTTCAAACACTGAGTATCCGTCATTTTTGCCTGTAGTTGTTTATTCCTATCCCGAATCACATCACTGATGGATAGGCACTTGTTGGTATAACCATATTTGTATCCTCGCTAGCATAGAGAGGGTCTGCATAATACATCGATCTTAGGGAGGTATTTACCCTCATAAGCGCATGTCCGTACTTCAACTGCGTAATAGCAAAGGTCTCTCGCGCGCGAAGCGGACGTATGACCACCCGCTCACCAGTATACACACTTCATGTAAGCCGATTTCAAATGTCACAATAGATCTTGCACAACTTGACACTAGCCTGCCAGTTATGGAAGCCATCCGTATAAGTATGATTAGATTGACAGGTGACAAAGTCAGACATCCGCTGAAAATTACCTCATGACCATCTCGCAAGTTTAGGTGAAGGACCAGTCGTTTTGTCCGTTCATATAAGATGATATAAAATGTCACACTTATCAATTCAACATAAAAACGAAACTACGCCAGGCAGGGCTGTCAGGTTACTGCCAGTAATTTAAAGTTATATGCGCAAGCCAAATTAAGGTCAATTGATAGTGAACAATCTCTTTTCACCGAATACCGTCAGCCAAAGTGATGAAAAACCGCATACGCAGAGCTAGATGATAGCGCAATACCGCAAGTCCATTCTCTCTTTGTCTCTTCTCTTGTGTCGTCCGATGTCGTCCCAAAAAGAAGAAAAATATATTTTTCATTCGGACGAAATTGGTGAGCGCTGGGAATGAATTACGTAAATGCTTTGATTGTTTTTAATAAATGCCAACTTTCGTTGTTGTTCACAGGCGACTTTACTCTGGAAACTCAGTTTTATTTAAGCCTACAATTTGGCTCGTATTCTATATTTGTTCGGCCGAAAAAGATGCATTTAATTTGCTATGTGCGACTGCTTTTATAAAAATAGGTCAAACCAGACTTCTTGCGGTATTTGTACTCGTTTTACGTGTTATTTTTTACTCTACTGAGTGAAGTTGAATAATACTGTTTTCTTATACATTGCTGACTTACAAAAAAAGAGTTTGACACTGCCCGTCCGTATACGGCCTAAGAACTTACGAACATCAGAACGTGTCCACAAAGAAGAAACGAAAGAAAGAAATCATTCACCTCCCAATATATTTCCAGCACTGTGAGAGGATTTGATGTGCTTAATGAACAGTAACATAATGATTAGTGATGGTTCACATAGCATCATCAAATGACTGTCAGACATTTATAAGGTTGAACACATAGTATAAGAAATCATTTGGAACCAATTAACCAAGCAATTGACTTTTCCGTGGAAATTCAGATATTCACATAGAACTGATGCGCTGGCTTAAAATAATGCCTCGAATTCCGCAAAGGATTTAGTTTAAGCTGGTTCGGGTGATATAGGTAGGTTGTATTGTATTGTCGCGTGATTAAGGTAACTTAATAAGTTAGGCCACTGAAACCTGGGCACTGGAAGTCCGTCTGGTGATCATGATTCAAATTTACAATGCTTGTCAGCAGGAGCTCGTAAACGGCCCAACAGCCCACCACATTTACCGTTGATTTGGGTCCTCCTTTCAAATATGAATCCTTCAAGACCGAATTTCTGCTTCAAATTCCATTACGCTCGCTCTTTTTACTTCTTTAACATTTACCGTTCTGATTGCAATACAGTAAATTGCTTGTCAGTCGGTGGAAATGATTGTCCAAAACACCGTCATAGAAAGTAGCCGTTTCTTGGTCGAAGTCTCGGTAACTTTCTCGCCCGAAGTAAGCCACATATCAAGATCAAAAATCGAGTCAAAAGTAAAGGATTAAATTGCGGGTCCTAGCTATCATCCCTTGTTTTTGGTAAATGGGAATGAAAGAGAAAAATTTTTTTTATTCCAAGAATACGGTTTTTAACATGATAGCGCAAAGTTACAGTGTAACGTTGCCCAGTTTTGCTACAGTTTTGTTATAAAATTCCCTGCTTAAAATAACTGAAAGGCTCTTTTTCCGTGATTATTACAAGTGTTGAAAAAGGGACTCTGACCTGTAACAATTTGTGTTGATTTTTGTTATGGCAACCAGACCAAAACAAGCTCAAACACTAACTCGTTCACGTGCTTGTAAATTACTCGGCACTTGGTGTTGGTTGTGAATCATGCAGTAGAATCCACAGCCAATAACGGTGTTTCGACTGCTTCGCGATAGTCGTCTTTGGCCGATGAGGTCGAGTGATTACGCAGTGCAAGCACTTTCAGCTGCACTTTGTACTGCTTGAGTTCCTAGAAGTCATCCGATTGCACAACTTCCGTGTCTCACAGGAACAATAAGAACTTCATGCAATCTTATATTATCTTAACAGAAATTCGTTCCCAAAGAATTGAATTGAATGGGTGATTTTCATGCAATCTCGGGAGACACAAATAACAATGGTGAAATGAACAAATGCTGGTGGACAAACAAAGCGAGCTAATGAGCGGTCTTTTGTCTACCGTCGACCAGCATGGCGGCGATGACGTAACGTGATTGCCACCTATTGAAGATCTTTATGGCAAACACTCGCAGACACACGTGCAAGTTTACAACGCAATAAAAGAGAAATTATTTATAAAAATACAAGTTTAATTACAATCATTAAACTAAATGAAGTTAAAAAGATATCTGTATACAAAACACCGCTTAAAGCACTCCATACGACTGCGTGGTATTATGTAATCATGGCCACGTTGACTCTTAATGATCGATCTGTACGTTTACGGATACTCACTCATTGTTTGAAAAATAGGAGATCTTTCAAACACTAAGTATCCGTCATTTTTGCCTGTAGTTGTTTATTCCTATCCCGAATCACATCACTGATGGATAGGCACTTGTTGGTATAACCATATTTGTATCCTCGCTAGCATAGAGAGGGTCTGCATAATACATCGATCTTAGGGAGGTATTTACCCTCATAAGCGCATGTCCGTACTTCAACTGCGTAATAGCAAAGGTCTCTCGCGCGCGAAGCGGACGTATGACCACCCGCTCACCAGTATACACACTTCATGTAAGCCGATTTCAAATGTCACAATAGATCTTGCACAACTTGACACTAGCCTGCCAGTTATGGAAGCCATCCGTATAAGTATGATTAGATTGACAGGTGACAAAGTCAGACATCCGCTGAAAATTACCTCATGACCATCTCGCAAGTTTAGGTGAAGGACCAGTCGTTTTGCCTCTACATATAAGCTGGTATAATATGTCAAACTTATCAATTCAACATAAAAACGAAACTACGCCAGGCAGGGCTGTCAGGTTACTGCCAGTAATTTAAAGTTATATGCGCAAGCCAAATTAAGGTCAATTGACAGTGAACAATCTCTTCTCACCGAATACCGTCAGCCAAAATGATGAAAAACCGCATACGCAGAGCTAGATGATAGCGCAATACCGCAAGTCCATTCTCTCTTTGTCTCTTCTCTTGTGTCGTCCGATGTCGTCCCAACAAGAAGAAAAATATATTTTTCATTCGGACGAAATTGGTGAGCGCTGGGAATGAATTACGTAAATGTTTTGATTGTTTTTAATAAATGCCAACTTTCATTGTTGTTCACAGGCGACTTTACTCTGGAAACTCAGTTTTATTTAAGCCTACAATTTGGCTCGTATTCTATATTTGTTCGGCCGAAAAAGATGCATTTAATTTGCTATGTGCGACTGCTTTTATAAAAATAGGTCAAACCAGACTTCTTGCGGTATTTGTACTCGTTTTACGTGTTATTTTTTACTCTACTGAGTGAAGTTGAATAATACTGTTTTCTTATACATTGCTGACTTACAAAAAAAGAGTTTGACACTGCCCGTCCGTATACGGCCTAAGAACTTACGAACATCAGAACGTGTCCACAAAGAAGAAACGAAAGAAAGAAATCATTCACCTCCCAATATATTTCCAGCACTGTGAGAGGATTTGATGTGCTTAATGAACAGTAACATAATGATTAGTGATGGTTCACATAGCATCATCAAATGACTGTCAGACATTTATAAGGTTGAACACATAGTATAAGAAATCATTTGGAACCAATTAACCAAGCAATTGACTTTTCCGTGGAAATTCAGATATTCACATAGAACTGATGCGCTGGCTTAAAATAATGCCTCGAATTCCGCAAAGGATTTAGTTTAAGCTGGTTCGGGTGATATAGGTAGGTTGTATTGTATTGTCGCGTGATTAAGGTAACTTAATAAGTTAGGCCACTGAAACCTGGGCACTGGAAGTCCGTCTGGTGATCATGATTCAAATTTACAATGCTTGTCAGCAGGAGCTCGTAAACGGCCCAACAGCCCACCACATTTACCGTTGATTTGGGTCCTCCTTTCAAATATGAATCCTTCAAGACCGAATTTCTGCTTCAAATTCCATTACGCTCGCTCTTTTTACTTCTTTAACATTTACCGTTCTGATTGCAATACAGTAAATTGCTTGTCAGTCGGTGGAAATGATTGTCCAAAACACCGTCATAGAAAGTAGCCGTTTCTTGGTCGAAGTCTCGGTAACTTTCTCGCCCGAAGTAAGCCACATATCAAGATCAAAAATCGAGTCAAAAGTAAAGGATTAAATTGCGGGTCCTAGCTATCATCCCTTGTTTTTGGTAAATGGGAATGAAAGAGAAAAATTTTTTTTATTCCAAGAATACGGTTTTTAACATGATAGCGCAAAGTTACAGTGTAACGTTGCCCAGTTTTGCTACAGTTTTGTTATAAAATTCCCTGCTTAAAATAACTGAAAGGCTCTTTTTCCGTGATTATTACAAGTGTTGAAAAAGGGACTCTGACCTGTAACAATTTGTGTTGATTTTTGTTATGGCAACCAGACCAAAACAAGCTCAAACACTAACTCGTTCACGTGCTTGTAAATTACTCGGCACTTGGTGTTGGTTGTGAATCATGCAGTAGAATCCACAGCCAATAACGGTGTTTCGACTGCTTCGCGCTAGTCGTCTTTGGCCGATGAGGTCGAGTGATTACGCAGTGCAAGCACTTTCAGCTGCACTTTGTACTGCTTGAGTTCCTAGAAGTCATCCGATTGCACAACTTCCGTGTCTCGCAGGAACAATAAGAACTTCAATCTTATATTATCTTAACAGAAATTCGTTTCCAAAGAATTGAATTGAATGGGTGATTTTCATGCAATCTCGGGAGACACAAATAACAATGGTGAAATGAACAAATGCTGGTGGACAAACAAAGCGAGCTAATGAGCGGTCTTTTGTCTACCGTCGACCAGCATGGCGGCGATGACGTAACGTGATTGCCACCTATTGAAGATCTTTATGGCAAACACTCGCAGACACACGTGCAAGTTTACAACGCAATAAAAGAGAAATTATTTATAAAAATACAAGTTTAATTACAATCATTAAACTAAATGAAGTTAAAAAGATATCTGTATACAAAACACCGCTTAAAGCACTCCATACGACTGCGTGGTATTATGTAATCATGGCCACGTTGACTCTTAATGATCGATCTGTACGTTTACGGATACTCACTCATTGTTTGAAAAATAGGAGATCTTTCAAACACTGAGTATCCGTCATTTTTGCCTGTAGTTGTTTATTCCTATCCCGAATCACATCACTGATGGATAGGCACTTGTTGGTATAACCATATTTGCATGCTTGCTAGCATATTGGAGAAGAAGAAGAAGAAAGAAGAGTCGTGGATGAGAGGACAACAAACGTGCCCTCTTTACAATACATTTTAACATGTGAACAGTAAGCTCGGACGTCAGCATACAAAGGCGCCACTGGCAGCCGCTCTCAGTCCATTACCAACCCAACCCGTGATGTGAATGATGTGACATGTGAAGGTTGACCACAACACCGGGGTCTACGTCCCCTACTCTTTTCGAACAGTGGTGTGGGTTCTTTAACGTCCCACAAGAACCAGATAAGTGTAAGTGCTGTGAGACGGGACCTACGGTTTTTCGTCCTTATCCGAGAAGACTAGAAAGTCTAACCGTTTGCAGATGTCATTACAAAGGCAGCACTTTCTTCTCAGCTATTTAAAGACCCTTAGTGATGGTCCGGGCGGGGTTCGAGCCCGTGACCTCCCGCTCAGCAGACCGGCGCTCTCCCAACTGAGCTAACCAGGCGGCGGTCTGCATAATTTATCGATCTTAGGGAGGTATTTACCCTCATAAGCACATGTCCGTACTTCAATTGCGTAATAGCGGAGCTCTCTCGCGCGCGAAGCGGAGCACTATGGGTAATAAAATTTGGTAAAATATCCATCCGAGAAAATTTGGTTATGGCGTAGCGTACGACTGCCCGCCCACCAGTATACACACTTCATGTTAGCCGATGTCAAATGTCACAATAGATCTTGCACAACTTGACACTAGCCTGTCAGTTATGGAAGCCATCCGTATAAGTATGATTAGATTCACAGGTGTGAAAATCAGACATCCGCTGACACTTATCACACGACCATCTCGCAGGCTCAGATGAAGGACTAGTCGTTTTTTGCCCCTTCATATAAGCTGATCAGAATGTGTCACACTTATCAATTCAACATAAAAACGAGACTACGACGGGCAGGGCTGTTAGTCGGCTACCAGTAGTTTAAATTGATACGCGGAAGCCAAATTAAGGTCAATTGACAGCTGTCAAAATGGGACATGTGCAGACCACTATCAGAAAACTAATAACGTTCGCTCAGGTCCGCTCAGTACACGATCTGGCATTTTGACCCCACTACAAGCCGGACTGAAAAGTCTTACTCACCCTCGTAGTTAATTGAAATGGCAAAGTGCAGTGTGACATGAAACAATCAGGGATTAAAAACGCTTTTGCTGTAAAAATCAGATATATTTCAAAGTGGAGAATACATTTTGGATTGCTATATTGCAAACAATGGCTTAGCCTACGAAACGCCCTTTATATTTTGCTGATTAAAGCAGGGTAAATGTTAACCTGGCTCCAGAGGTCCGTACTCAAAATACAGTCAACTCCCGCCTTGCGGACATTTCGCTATTACGGACACCTTGCTATTAAGGACAGCAGCAAAATCCCCGGCGAAAGTTACAGCCGTTTGACTGAAATAAACTCCCGCTATTACGGACTCTCGCTACTACGGACTTACGGACACTTTATTCGGTCCCAACGTGACAATTTTATTGTTTTCTCTCTCGTTATAGCGGACACCGAGCAGCATCTTGGAATATTTGCACACATATCAAGTCTATTTTTTCTGCTTTTTGAGACTGTCGTTGCATTTTTTGGTCGATTTCCGCTTCTTCTGTCCATCAATCAAAATTCCTTCATCTTTTTCTCTTAAGGCCCTCTTTGCAGTCTCGCTGCCATGAATAAGTTCTTCCAGTCTGTCCAAATATTTCCTTCCGCCGTAAATCTTATAAATAACTGGAAGTTCCAGTCCCAAGCCAGATCCTCGATTGATCCGTTTTCCACAGATTTCTGCTGTTGCCTTGTGGTTAGCCCTTTTTTTTCGGTACTTACCTGGCGTCCGATAACGAACTTCCAACCTGTTACAGTCTTCTTACCGAGCAACAGCTGTGGAAGCAATTGGTACTTCTCACGATGTCATGGAAATAGAGAGTGACGACGAGAATGAAATGGAAAAAGAAGATACCCCAGGTGAAGGCGAACGTTCAAACGAAACAACCACTTTGAAAAGTTTCAAGGACGTTCTGGACAGTGTCCAAAACATTTCTGCTTTTTCGATTCATAGAGGAGTTTAAGGTTGCTAATGAATTTAGTATCCTTGGCGACAAAGTGGGGGAAGTTGCAATTCAAAGGAGAAGACACAGAGCCGATTGGAACGATATTTTAAGGCAATGTGATAGCTGATGCAATCAATAGCTGATGTTCAGGTTTTTCCTTGAAAATAATTTTTTTTAGAAATGTAGATTACTGTACTTCAGTACAGCAGGAAACCAAAACGATGCATGTGTGGTCATTGCTGCAACATACGATGATTGTTTTTTACGTACTTAGAAGAACTACACTGTACACAAAGGGTACGGCCTGTTCTGTTAAGTTCTGTTCTGTTTGTTAATAAAGTTCTGACGCTCTTTACTTGCAACAGCGGGTCTGAAAAAGGTACTGGAGTTAATGAAAATGAACACACATTTGACCCCCTTCCGTAAATATGGTTTAAAATAAAAATTTTCTCGCACCCCGCTATTACGGACTCTCGCTTTTACGGACACCAAATCGCGGTCCCGAGGGTGTCCGCTATAACGGGAGTTGACTGGACGTAGGATCAGGATCCCGTGACTGTGCTTACGGTTGATAAAACTCTCGAGACGGACCTCTGGGGCCAATTTCTCCAAAGTCCCTGTTACCTTTTTGGGTCCGAAGGCAAATTTTGTAATCAAAGCCTGTTGAATAGTAGCACAGTTCTTAGCTCACAAACTGGTCAATTTTGCTTCTGATACTCTCATTGTACCATTTTCAAAATTATTGATACTTTAATCTTGAATGCTAACATGGCAAACATAAAACCGCTTTTCGGGCCCGAAAACTTATTGGAACTTTCGAGAAATGTGCCCCTGGTCACACAAGCCAAGCTAACTATAGCAAGCAACCTTATTTCCATGCGAGAAATCAGTTCATGCTTGAAACTTGAAGTTTTAGAGTGTCTTGACAAAAAATACACTGGCTCCAGAGGTCCGTTCTCGAACTTCCTACTATGAAACAAATTAAATATAATGCGCTCACGGTTTGAAAAAGCTCCGGTTCTCCCAAAAGAAGAAACTGAAAAACCTCTGGCACAAAAAAAGGCAGTGAAAAAAGGCCGGTATCTAGAAATCAAGTTGTAAAGTGTTGTGTACGCTAGTGTATATTGAAAAATGCAAAACCGTTACTGAATTGGGCAATTGAAATCTTCTATTTTACGAACAAGCTAAACGCCAATGTACACAAAAACCTAAATTGCTATCGCCATTATGAAGGCGCCACTTCAGAGGTTAAAAAACCTTGAAGGCTCGACACAAAAGATCACTTCAAAAATTTGCATGCACAAACAAAATTTATAAAACCATTACATATTTTTTTGGAGCCGTTCATTATCATTTTGGTTGTGACTAGCAAGCTAAAACGCCACCCGGCTTCAACCCGTATAATGCTCGATAGGCCATTCTGACACTACATAGACAAAAAAGGCGAAAAAACACATAGTCAAGTCTAAAATATCACCTAAATATTTTCTGTGCATCGCACAGAATTACGCCAAATATTGACTTTTATTATAAATATATTGCAGTGATCTAAAGACATGAGGCAATAAATCCGAACCCTACCTCCAGAACAGAGACTTTTCTTATTTGATGTCACTTTTTTGTTTGAGGCCCTCAATGGCTATATGGATGTGGACTTTTCTCAATTTTTGGATTTTTATTGTCAAGAGGATCGCTGCTCGTTTCGACACTTTGATAATCGATCATTAAAGAAGAGATTGGCAAGGACAAATGCACTTAAAAACAGTTTCTTTCATAGAATAGTGGATAGATGGAACATTCTGCCTTTTGAGATCCGCTCTGCTTCAAATGTCCGCATTTTTAAATTTAAAGTTATGAAATTATAATTGAAATGTAAATAATATATATTTGCTTATATTTTTAAGTAATTTTATTGCTACCACTAGCCACCGACACTGAGGTGAATAACTGTTTTAGTATATAGTACAATACAATACAGTACTTAACAATTATTCCTCGAGCCCGAATGGGCTCTGAGTCAATAGCCCATGAGGCCAAGGGCAGAATGGACTATAGACTCAGAGGCCATGAGGGCGAGAGCAATAATTGTTTAAGTAAAATCCAACTAGTTGATCAAAAATATCGAGAATAAAAAAAAATTGAGCTAGTTAAAGCTAGACTTTAATCCTCTTTTGCCGCCATAAAGCCCGCGCTTTTCGCTACTAGGGGGCTATAACATATAGCCTAGTAGTAGCTCAACCAATCAGAACGCAACATTGATAATAGACCACTAGTTGGATTAGGCATAGGTCGCACTTGGGAAAAGTTTTCATCTTTGCCGGCTAAAAAACCACGAAAATTCGAAACCGCAACCGGAAAAGAAAACTTTTAGTCAAATCGAGGAGGGTCGCACTAGTATTTACTAGTGGGAGTTAATTGTCGTTGTTTTGACACATTGAGAACTAAAGTAGGCCAGATATCAGAGAACATTATCTCTTCGTAGTCCGATCATTTGGCGTAGGATCGTTTTCCTCCTTTCCCAGTTTCAGGAGGATAGGAGAAATAAATAAAATAAAGTGCTTGGCTGCAAAGACTGCATTTAGCTCGGAGAATAACAAACCTGTGACGGTGCCTGGGTAGACTATGATTGGCTCGCCTGTAGAGAGTTCCCGTAAAAACGTTGAAATAGCGAAGGATTACAAGCTTATGAATTGCTCGCCCATAGAAAGTTTCCGCAAAAACGTTAAAATGGCGAAAAGTAGTGGTAGCCTCGTCCGTCCACAACGAAAACGCGAAGGTCAGAAAATTTCAACGATTGATTCAAATTGATCGTGTTTCAAATTGGTCACGTTTCGCTGACAAGTGCTGACACTTACCGCCGTGATTCCTATTGTTTAGCTCGAGTTTTCCAAAATCTGCCTGCCCCACCCAAGCAATACGGCGTCTTTGATGTTTTTCGCGATTTTCAAAGTTTTTTCCAACTTGAAAAACTTAGGGTCGCACTTGGCAATGTGTCCCGATGACAGATTTTTACCGCAAGGTAAACAAATTCTTCAGAAATTTGCCAAGTGCGACCCATGCCTAAAATACAATATTCCAGTACAGTGGAACCCCGATATAACGATCCTCGGTATAACGATGTTCCCGGTATAAAAATGAATATTCTAAAAAGTTACAGTAAAATGTATTGGACAGAACCCATCATGTACATGTTCATCATCCATGTACATCATCGTCCCCCCGTTGTAAACGAACATTGTAATGTTTCTATGGTTCTCTTTCACTGGCAACAAAAACGTGCGTTATTATTTTTTTGGCCTTTGAGGTAATTTTATCGTGACATAACTTAAATGGTTTTCTAATCCTTCCTCGATCCTGTTCGACCCCGGATAAATCGCGACATGATACCCACGATCACGCGAATTAAGCCTAATTCACAGCTGGTAATGTAGTATAGAGATCTTTTGACTTACAATTCATGTCTGCAAATTTAGTTAGATCATGTTCGACCATTTCATTTTGAGCTCCACTATTCCTCTCTTTCCAGATTGCTACAAGAGAACAAGGTGAACCATGAAGGAATGCCACAAACTTATTCTACAAAGGCTCATTTTAGAACTCGTCAAGGATTTAGACCCAAAGCCGCTGTCACGTTATTTGTATCAAAAGGACATTATCGATGCAGATGACAAGGAGGAGATACGAAGTAAGATACTACGCAGGGATATGAGTGAGGCCTTAATCGATATGCTGATGAATAAAGGTCCGGAAGCGTTTCCAGAGCTTGTCGAGGGACTGCAAAAGGAACAACCATTTCTGGCCTGCTTACTTTTGAAAGAAGGTTAGTGCAGAAGGCACCTGCAACAAACTTACAACATGAAGCAAGTCTCAAATCCTTTGTTGCTGGGTGATGGTTTAGTACAATATTCATCCCTGGGTATTGTTTTTCATGACATTATAATAAGGTATGAGGAGTCAATCTGACCTTCCCCAAGCTACCAAACTATACGCCATTGTATAAGAACCCAATCAACGCGACGCCGCTCCCAATAACCAACCTCGAGCTCTCTCCCCGTTTCTTATCCCAACCCTCCAAATCCACCGAATAAAACCTTTACAAGCTACTCACCCAAAAATAGATAGAAATAAAATATAAAGACAGTAGAATAAAAGATGAATAAAATAAAATAAAATGGAAAGTGATAATTATAAAAGTAAATTATAATTAACATAAAAAATCTCCTAGAATCCTTTGTGGCAATTTTTTAAAAAGCTGTATAACTTTGACAATTTTATACGTAGAAGACTGTCAGACCACAACAAGATAACATTTGCCATAAAATATCTTCCCATGTCACAGCTAAGGTAATGACGTCATCAGTCACGTGACTATTTCCGAATTAGGTTTTTTGTTGCTGTAACGAGTTAAAAACTATTGGCATATTTTTTTTATAAATTTAATCTTTATTAATAACTCCACAAAGTAAACAGTACAATGCAATTAACCAATTAACAACAGCAGTAGACACTAATTATAATTACACTAATTACACTAGCTACATTACCAAATAAATACAAGAGAATAGAATAAATAAAGACAAAAAAGTAATAATAAATAATAAAAAAATATTTTTAAAGTTCAAAGCTGTTAATTGATCACCATCTTCTTTTCCAAACGCCTTTGGTAGTAAGCAGTACACAACTACAAGAAAGCCGTCTCTTTAGCTGGTAACTTGGGAACAAATATACATTTGCCAATTAAAATAACAGCTACCATTGAAGAGTGGGACCCTTGTTTGTAGAGATTTGTTTGTAGGATTCAATTTTATATTGGGACTGAAGGGTCTTCTAAAACATTAGCCCAACCCCAGATGTTGTGTCTGGCTAAAAGAAAGTAGAATTTATCCGCAGATAAAATTTAGAGGTATCGGACTTTAGGCCTAAAAAGACTGCGATACCCTTCCAGTAGTCTCTAGGTATAAAGTCGAAATCAGCAAGCTTTTCAGTCATAGTTCCCCAAAAAGTTTGAAAGTTTGGACAGTGCCAGAAAAATGAGCGAGATTTTCCTCAGTCACACGGCAAAAGGAGCAGTTTGGGTCTTGCTTGATACCAATCTTTTTCAGAAACGAGTTTGTGGAAAGTATTCTATGGAGAAATAGGTATAGTGATTACGTTGTCCTTTTCCATTGTTTTCTTCTAAGCAAGTGATAAAGATTGTAATTATGTACTGCTCTTTGATAGAAGGTGAGAAGGCTAAAGTTGGTTGATAATTCAGTTGCATACTGCTTAGGTTGATGCAATTTTAAAAGTGATATCGTACGCAGTAAAGATATTTTTAAGATAAATTGTGTCCTCAAGTATGAAAATCTGACTGTAAAAGTTAAAGGAAAAAAAGGTAAAATAAAAGGAAAAAAAGGCAGACGCATAAAAACACTGGCAACAAAAATTGGGAAAAGAATCATAACAAACAAAAAGCCGCTTAAAAAAACCTATCGATCTTTGGTCTTAGTGAAAACTAGGCACTATAAATCGCTCGATGAAAAAAGCATGAAAGGTGCTGGCCAGTCCGCCTAGGAGAGTGTAATAATTAGTGCATATAATTACAACAAGAAAATTTTACTCGTCTGATTCATTGTCTGTTACTAACGCCAGAATTTGCCATTTACATATAGCTTATGTGGTTGCCTTTTACTGAACGAGGCTCTCATGCCTCTCGCTCCGTTTTACCTTTTTGAAGGTTGCTACTGATTCTTTCGCCTTTTAATGATTTCTTGTGGAAGATCTCTAAACATCTGGAAATCAGTTCCTTCAAGGCGTCTTCCCAGACTGATTATGTCTTCCACATCCTTGTAGCGAAGGAACCTTGCAATTATTGGGCGAGAGCCAGAGTCACCACGTCTCCCAGCAATTCGGTGGACACGCTGTATTTCAACTGTTCGGGCGTTTCGATATCCCAGTTCATTTTCCATAAACTTTGTTAGTTCTTTCTTGGTGTCCTCCTCTTCTTCAGTCGAGGATGGAAAAGAATTTAATGTTCTCGCGCCTTGAGTATGCTTCCAGATAAAGGTTTTTAGAGATAACTTCGTTCATTTGATCCCGTAGCTTTCTTTCGCTTGCCATCAAAGAGTTGATTCTTGAGGAATGTCCATCATGACACGCGCAATCTTGTAGTTCCTTGCATGTGTTCCCATTGAAGGTAGTTGACTCTTTCAAATCTTTTATGTCCTTCGCAGCGGTTATTTCGAACTGCTTAAGTTCGGGCCTTGAGGTTTGCGAGATTAGCTTCAATATTTTAAACTGAATTTTCGATTATGTCGAGTTTCTTGAGTCTGTCTACTATCGACTTTAGTTGCTACGAGATTGAACCAATCGTGAGTCTAGGGACAAAAAAAGAGGGCAAATGCCCCGTCCTCCGTCAACACTGCAACATATTTCAATGATCGCACAGTGGAATAGTGCCATTTTAAGCATTTTAATGTGCGATTTTTTGTTTCAATTAACGTCTTCCTTTATAATAGCGCTAGCCAGGATCACTTTCTTTCCAAGAACGTCCGCGTGAATTTGGTGGTTAAACGAGCAGCCATCTTGAAATATACGCGAGACAACCGCTAGCCTATGTGAATTAAAGCTCAAACTTGGCCCGCTAAAGTGTTTACACTACTTGTTCTATCCGCACAATATGCCGTTTTTTTCAGCACGCGTACCATTTTCACCCGTGTTCGGACTACCTCACCGAAGGTACCAGCACGGGTAAAAATTTTGGTTCGGTACGGATGAAATTTGGTACGGACAGGTTGTTTAGACTGCAAATTTTATCCGAGCAGAACCCTTTTTTTGGGACCCGTGCCATTTTCATCCAAGCCGTGCAAAAAATTTTCTGTAGTAAGTGTACACAATCCTATCTCCTTCCTCTACAAACACTTGACTCATGGCATGTATCGCAGTCTCTGAGCCTGCGCTATGGCCTGCGCAAACCTGAATGGGACCCGCTGCCTCTTTGATCTCTTCCTTCAAAAATCTAGCATTAGTTTTTCCGACTATTCGCCTCAGGACCACACCAACGCCAATAGGTCGTATTCCAGGGTTTTTGTCCAAGGGGATGAGTCTGCAAGAGGTATAGCCTTCCAGCAAAGATGGGTAGTGAGCGATCTTTAACAGATTTCTTGTGAAACGCCTTGCCTTCAACCTTAAAATTCTTGGAGCAAAAGATTCTTCGATATAGCTCGGTATCCATCCTCGATTGCCCAGCTGAGCCCTTTGTTTGGGTTGCAGCATCAAAGATCATTTTCTCGTCGATCAAGTCAAAAACGCCAGGAGGAATGTAACAATGTGGCCATATAATAAACTCTCATCCGCGATATCTGCTTCCGGGTGTTTCTCCTTCAGCCCCGTTCTAGGACGTCAGGTGTAAGGTTGAGTAAGCCCGTTGAGTTCTCGCAAAAGAGGTTCTCGCTATCCAAAAGCTTTATAGCTGAAGATAACTTTCCCTGGATTTGTCCTCAACTGTCCTAACCTTCTTCGAATTCACAAACTTCCCTTGGATGATTGGATGAATCTCACTTCTTTTAGAAAGAAGTCTAAATTCCCTTGCCTCCACAGGCTTAATCTTCGTTCTATCGCTGCACTATGCTCCTTGCTTTTAGAAGTAGCGGACAGTTTTTGCCGAATGAAGGCTGGGAGCACCATAAAAGCTTTCAAAGCTTTAGATGCGAATTCGAATTTTAACTGCTTTATCCAGATTGCTAGCTCTTTTCCGGCTCTTTCCGATGGTACATTAAAAATATTTCTCCTGAAATGGACAATTTCATCGTAAACAGTACCGTTGATAGTATCACAGAAGCTCTCGTGACTGATATAGCCCCGTGTTTTTGTTCTTGATTTCATTTAAAATCACTTCGTAATCGGGTAGGTTTGGTTGAATTGCTTTGCACTCTCTGTGTTGTATCTTGAGAAGCATTCCAACGAGTCCAAATTTAAAATGACGCAAATTTTAGAACATTTGTTCAGTAATCTGACTTCGCGAAGTTTCAAACTGCTGACATTTCAGTCTGGAAATTTGTAAGTTGTGTGAACTGCAGCGAAAGAGTGCCTGGTTAAGGCTTATATAACAACTTAAATACCTTATTTATTCGATTAACCGCCCTGGGCGATTATTAAAGTTTTGGACCTTGAGAGTGGGCGCTTATTCGAGGCTGGGCGCTTATTAAATTTTCAGCATTTTCAGCAAGTGTAGTATGTTTATTTTGCAACAAGACAATAAATGGTAATGACAAAACGCGAAGATGTGACAAAGCAAGGCCCCTGTAAAATACTTTGAAGAAAACTCCGTCTTCGGGGAAGTCTCTCATTGGTACTTATTCAATTTTTTGGAGGTGGGGTGGGAGTGGTCGCTTATTTGAGTTTAAGTAGGAATGGGAGGGAGGTGGGGTGGGGTGGGCGCTTATTCGAGGCTGGGCGCTTATTAACTTTTTCTGTCTTTAGGATGGGCGCTTTTATTCGAGGTGGGCGCTAATTCGAGGTTGGGCGCTTATTCGAATAAATACGGTAGTTAGCAAAACACTACTTTTTTTCTCGGTCCGATAAAGAGGGTCCACAATAGGGGCTCTCAAATCCCGCTTTCCCGCCTTTTTTTCTTCTCAATCCCGCCATCCCGCCCCTTTTTACGCCCGGATCCCGATCCCGCCTCATTTTTTTACTAGATTTTAGCAGGATGGGCTCCTGATTTTAGACATTTTTTGCTTGATCATTGAAATAGGCGTTATGACTTACCTTCTAACAATTGTCAGTTTTGATGGTCCAAGTTCTCAACATCACAATTAGCAACCATTACTTTATTTTGTGTTTTGCTTAATTATTTTTTCGTCCTCGCATCGGTACATGTTTACCTCGATACTTTAAGTCCAGTATTTTTGGAATTAGGTATATTGATGTTATCTGTCTGTCTTACGAAGATTCGACTGCTTTGCTGCCAGTTTCCATCAGGAGATGAAGCCAATTCTGTCAATTGTTTACATGGAATTTAGGACAAAGCCTTTTTAAACCGCTCGTTTGGAAACGTTACATAGACGACATCTTCTCGCTCTGAACTACAAACAGAGACAGGAAACAACATTCCTGGACACCTACATCTACAAAGGGGAAAGATTCTAAAGAGACGCAATCCTTGATGCGCGTACTCATTTCAAACCAACTGAGAAATTTCAGTATACCCATTTTGGTTCCTGTCACCGGCAAGGAGTTAAAAAAGGCTTCATTAAAGGGGAAGCCCTCCGACTCCACAGAACAAACTCTTCCAAAATAATGTTCGAAGAGAAAATTACAAATTTCAAAGCGCATCTGCTACAGAGGGGTTACCCAGAGGATCTTATTAACACAACCCTCTCAGAGGTGAACTTCAAAGACAGGAAACTAGCCCTTCAACAGAAACCTAAGACAAACCAACGAATCTTGCCTTTTGTCACACAATACCAACCATCAGTGCCTAACCTAAAGCAAATTCTCATGAAAAACTGGCATCTAATAGAACAACAACCATTACTGAGCGAAATCTATAAAAAACCGCCCCTCGTATCTTATAAAAGAGAGCGGTCGCTCAAAGACATACTCGTGAGAGCCAAACTATAAAAAGGCTATTTTAAACACGCGCTGGGGAGGAGTTTGCCTAATGGTCGTGGGTCGTGGGTCGTGGGTACAAGTCGTGGGTCGTGGGTGTGGGTGTGGGTGTGGGTGTGGGTAATTAATTAATTTTTAATCATAATTAATAATTAACAATGTTACTAATTTTTGTTAAATATTAAGAATTTACAATTTTACAAGTTTTTGATTTTTTTAACTAATCGATAAGTAATAACATAACAAAACAAACATAACACAATGTATGAAAAAAAGAGCAAATCGGAAAATTAAGGAAGCCGGGATCAGTTCCATATAAGAGTAGTCAATCATTATTTACTCTCAATAAGCAATACGGTGCTTATCTTTGAATTTATCCCAATTAGTTGACACAAAAGAAAAGCAACGAGTTTGGGGCAAAAAACAATTTATTGAAAACTAAAGGCTATAAAAATAAAACCCGGGGAGGGTGGGGAGGGTAAAACAAGCGAGGAGAAGCCGCAACTGACCTTTGAGACGACGACTAGTAAGTTGATGTAGCTTCAGTTTAAGCTGCTCTTCATTCTTATAATTTTGGATCCGCAAATCACTATTCGTGATAATATAACATTCTGCAAAGAAAACTAACGAGCTGGGCCCAGCGTGATACAGCATTGCAGAAGAACATTACACTCACGGACTGACGAAAATCGCTTGGTTATTCAGATCCAGAAGGCACTTTGGAGAAAATTGGAACCCTTATTCAGCCGTAATAAAAAAAGCTTTACGCTTCAAAAGAGGTCAAAGAAAATGCGCTTGTATCAGAGGGTAAATCCTGCCGACCAGAAACAATAACTACAGTAAATCGATATTTGTGTCATGACCTCTCAGTGTGAAACATGCGGCTAAAATCACATTTGCTCAGTGAAAATGTAGAACCTTCCAGAGCATAATCTACCCAGCAGAGAAAAAAAAACTCTATGGAATAAGCCGCATTTTGGCATGAGGTAAAAGTCGTGTAGGCCTACCACCCCCTTTTATTGCTATAAATTTTTTGAATTTCTCCACTTTTTCGGATATTTAAAGTAGAGAGCTCCCCGGGGGGAATTCCGCTTATTAAAGGGGTGGGGATGCTCGTCGGAAATTTTGAATTAAACCCCTAAAAGAGACCGATCTGGGCGTGGCCCAAGATATTTTTGACCCCTAAAAGAGACCATGTTAAAACACAGACAATATATATATTTTAATTATATTTTTTCGCGTGAAACCCTAAAGAGACCTTCACGGCTAAATAATTATGATGGCGTTTTGCCCAGAACACCCTAAGTGAGACCAAAACCCAAATTTACACCCCTAAGCGAGACGACGAGCATCCCCACCCATTTCATATGCGGAGTCCCTCCCCGGGGGGAGAGCTAGCCTCTTCGTATAACTTATAATGTGAGTAAACGTCCCTGGTACTGAGACACTCCATTCTCATTGTTGTTCGCGTTTTTTAGTGACGTTCTTCCGTTGTTAGTGAAATAAGTTTAGCTTTCGCAAGACCCTTTGAAAGCGTTTTTGACCAGTTTATGGTGGAGACAAAGTTTGACAGCTTTCCTATGTCAACTTTATATTTGAAGACAAAAATTAGTTCAACGGCATTTCTTTTTCTTTTCGATTGCTCCTGTACCCACTGCCAACCCCAGCGCTGGCGGTCGATGATCTCGGGTAGAGTAATAGAGTAGGGGAAGTGTTGTATAATTTTCATACATCGTGTTATGTTCGTTTTGTTATCGAGTAGTTAAAACAATCCAAAACTTGTAATATTGTAAATTATTAATATTTAACAAAAATTAGTAACATTATTAATTATTAATATTGATTAAAAATTAATTTTTAATCATTTCCCACACCCACGACCTTTACCCACACCCACACCCACGACCCACGACTTGTACCCACGACCCACGACCCACGACCCACGACCCACGACCATTAGACAAACTCGCTGGGGAGTCGTGTAGGCCTGTCAACCCCATTTTATACTAAATTTTTCTTTCCGAAGAAACGCATTACCACTGGCACCTTTCTCGTAATATAAAGCCACACAATTTATGATGTCTACCACACTGTCCACTTCTATCAGCTCTGGTGTGGCCATACTGTGGCCAGACTAATACTTTAATAGCAAACGCTCAGTCCAAAGGATACGGTAAAGGATCGTCCAGGTCCGACAGGTCCGTCCAGGCAAAAGCAGAAAAGGTCAAATCCATCAACAAAACAGGAATGAGTGCAGGATCTTAACGAACGTGACTTCAAACCTCAGTGATTTGATACCTCTTTCCGAGTGACGAAAACGACCAAAATAGTAAAACCGGAAAAGACGAACAACACAAGTGATAATAGGCAAAATTTGACAGGCTTTACTTCCTTTGACACTCATAGCTTGACTACAAACGCGGTATACACACTAAGAACCTTTTTTTTTTTTTTCAGTCAACGCTAATGAATTTTTAGTCAAGACAAAACTAAATTCCCGTATCCCGCTATTTTTTCCTTACGATTCCCGAACCCCATCCCCATAAAAATAGGAAATCCCGCTCCCGCTGGTTGTTAAAATTCCCGCATCCCGCTTCTGTTTTCAGCTCATATCCCGAATATCACCACGAAAAATAGACAAATCCCGCATCCCGCCAAACCTATTGTGGACCCTCGATAAACAACAGGATTTCGCATGGAATAGACAACAAACGGAATGAAACATTAAGTGCACAATTTATCACCTTCTTATCTGCAAAAACCGGCCTATGGTTCAATGCCATTAGATCCCCCTGAAACTAGACCTAGATCCAATTTTCCTAAGTCGAGAGTTGCTTTCCAAGGTACAATCAGCCGACGAAACATTTAGCTGGCATTTTAAGCAAAACGTTTGCCTCATCCTATACTGTGTGTTTTGATTCGGTCAGGAGCTATTTGCAGGTATTTCTAAGTTTATATAGGGTAAACAGAGAGATCAGTAAGGTTTGTTTACAAATTATTTTTGTTTGCGGATCGGGTACGTAAAAATACACGTAGGTAAATGTTTGTTTCAAAGCAGGACAGGGTTGTTAATCTTATTCTTATCATCTGCAACATTTATCTGAGGAATACCGGAGAATAAATTTGAATTATGGGGATATATATAAACTCGAACATAAACGTCCGGAAGACTCCCACTTCGCGAACAATAAATCTTAAACTAAAATTTCCCCGCGTGCAGCTTACTCGCTTTCGATTGGTTCAAAGACAATCAGCTACTGTCACAGCTCACACATACGCACAATCGTGACGCAGTCCCTTCAATTGCTGGTACAGAATATTTTGGCGAAACTGCAGTTCAACCACGCGATCACATACCTGTCAACACCATGTGGAAATCACCCAATCACATACTTTCATGGCACTGATAAGACTATATCCACAACCACGCATAATCTTCTCGCGTTTAACATAAGCGAAATATCATTGAATAACTTGGTAAAACTCAGCCTATTGGCAGATAAACACGTCTGGACTTTTCTCTAACACTCGTCTTATTCAAGTTCCTAGATTTAGAGTCACACGGTCGGCGGACCACCTTAGACTTGTTTTCACACCAGAAAAAACTAAGTCTTGGCCCGGGTCAAAGTTCACCTCCAATTTTGCTGTCAGCTAATTCATTTGACTCCTAAGAGCCTGTTCCCGAGGCCTACGACTTATTGGTCACCTAAGGAAAGCGAACAGTATCGTTCTCAGCCCGGGTCAGGGTGATTGATCCGTTTAGCCAATTAAATGAAAAGAAAATATAATACGATATTGGACGATGCAGACTCTGCGAATCGTAATAACTTTGCCCCATCTCAGATGTTTAAATGATGCTCTCCGGGAAACATTTCTTAACGTGAGCAGTATCTAAAAGTGAACTGCTAAACGGCACCGAAACCAGCTTTAGGCGCGCGCTGATTTCAAATAACTGTCACTGTCAGTTTTTTGTTTCTCATGTAAACGGGTCGCCACATTTTGTAAGGAAATGTATGATAAGTTGGCCGCTCGCCCAGTGCCAAGAGCGTGACTCTTCTACCCGAGGCAACCTTTCTCCACAAAAACGGGGCCTCATTTGCTTACTCCATTTATCTACCGTCGCACCATTATCAAAGACCTGCGTAGTGGGTTCAGGTCATCCAATGATCTGACTGTCTTCCACTCGGCGTTAATCTCTAGCGGTATAAAAATGTGAACGAGAACAAAACGTAATGTTGTTATTTTTTTCTCCTGCAGAGAACAAGAGGCTCGAAAGTGAACTCGAAAAATTGACAACCGAAATAGAGGAGCTGAAAAACGAATCGCAGCATTTTGAAGAGATCAAAGCTTTACGTAAGTGTGCGAAGTTAGAAGCTTATAAGAGCAGTTGACCCCCGAACGTGTCACGATACAAAATGAAGTGAGTAGTTCAAGCCCTGATCAAAGGAAGCGAGTCTATCTTTTTGTCGAGGCTCGAGGGTCGAGGGTTCCATGTCGAGGGTCGAGGGTACCATTTCGAGGGTAATTTTTTTTTTCAATTTTTTTATAAAGAAAATTGTTCTTTAATTTAAATAGTACGTGGACATTCGAATTCGCTTAAAAGCAAAGAACCTTCTCTCTTCCTGTGAAGGTAGACAGGTTGTGCCTGAAAAAAATATACATGTATCATAGAGCTTAGGCAGGGGCACCCAACGACTGTTTTCTGTAAAATATCTGTTCGGAGAAGCAAAAATTGCCTACAGTTTTCTATTACTTGAAGAAGGTTAACAATTTCTAGATGGCCATTCCATTCATGTACAGTTTTCGTACATGTAGCTTATCTAATAAATTCCCTACGATTTTCTAAAGTTTACTTTTTCGCATTTCAGTCCCCAAGTTAGCCTATTTTTCGTAGAAAAAGGAAACCTAAAATATTCGGATTCGAAAATGCGATGGACAGAGGAATCAGAAAAATTCTGACTTTCGTAAAACCTAAAATTGCACCTAAAATTTTCGGGAAAATAATATTGAGGCTTTAAGTAATTTCGAAAAGACTCCAGTTGCCCTTGGACGACCGAACAGACACAAGTTTTATAACGCCGCTTAGAATACACTCCTAGAGATTTGAAAGTGCTCACGATATAAAGCGAAAAAGTCTTTTCAATGCATTTAGGAGGAAACCGTCGTCAGGTGCCCCTGCTTAGGCTTATATTTCAGTCACGTCTGCCTCTTCTCAGCCTTGCTTGGCTGCTCAGTGGGGTAGTTTGAACTGATATGGATATTTCACCGATTCTTGTTTTTTAATATAAGCTATCCCAGTGTATGCGACCGAATTGTCGTGCTTTCAATGAAGTAGAAACGCGCCATGAAATTTTAAAATACTAGTCATCGATAATCACCGACACCAGAAATCGTGACCTAGGTACGGAGTGATAATTTAGATGGTTGATGCTATCGCCCGAGTCGAGCCGCAAAAATATACTCCTTCAATTATCAACGTTAAATGTTTAAAATTTTTTACGACATTTTTTACTATATGGTGGCTCGTCAACAGAGCAGAAGACGTTCTTAGGCAGTCCCTGATATTGACAAACCTGTTATCAAGTAGCGTGTTCTGTCCCCCCCCCTTTCTCCTCTCCACCCAACAGGTAGAACCAATATGGATGGTGATGTCCACGCGCCATTTGTTTTTTAAATTCTTCTTATTTGTTTTCCATTTTTCCAAAAAAAAATTTACAGAAAATTGTTACCCTCGACCCTCGACATGGAACCCTCGACCCTCGACCCTCGACATAAAGACAGACTCAAAGGAAGCACAGCGCCTCTAATAATCATTGCATCACATGCGCTGATGCTATATAGCCTACAGAAGTGACTAGATCTCTTAAACGTCTCCCTCACCTTCCACGTGTAACTACTTACAGTATACCTTATGGTGTTTTATATGCCACCTTTCTTGTGCTCTGCCAAGCAGAACAAAGAATTATTTTTAATCACCTCTCACCGAAACTCCTCCGTTTTAGAAGGAATCCCCCCCCCAGAATCCTATCTGTTACGCCTCACCTACAATATGCTGGAAAAAGAAGCCTTTTGTGGATTAAGCACGCTTCAATGAAGTTCTTTTATTTTTCACTATACTACAACCGCCGTTTTCATTTCCTTACTCGCTTGCTCGCTCGTAGGACCTTCCATTTAGCCTGATCGGTGGTTTCAGCTTAAGTAAAAATCAAAAAAACAATCTTTAACTTTTGCTTATCTAACTTACAAACCTAGATTCCGTAAGCAAGTTAGGTAAGTTTTTTGTCAGTTTTGTTAATTGTTTTTTTTTTTCTTTCTTCAGAAGACAACCAAGTCGCTGAACTTGAAACCAAACTTGAAGAAGTTAAAATCCAGCGAGATCTTGCGGAAAGCGAGAAAAGCAAACAATCCATCAAGTGTGAAGAGTTGGAAACACAGATAAAGGAACTGAAGACCAAACTGCAGAGTTCGGAATTGGAGGTAAACAAACTTAATTTACCTTCGTGTGAGAACTTAAAAGCAACGCTGCAGCCGTTGCGGACAGCGTTACCGGACACAAATTTGGAAAATTCAAGCCAGCTCGATCAAAGGAATGACACACTTGAAGGTTAGTGTTGAAAAAGAATTTGGCCGTTTATACGAGAGAAAATAAGCCGCGGCTTACTCTGGTCGAGGCGTAAGACGTGAAAGGAACTATTTATATGACTACGGCTTACATAAAACACAAACTGCCCGTATGAATGGTTCACGGCTTAGTTCGCGGCTCGACCGCTCCTGGGGCCCGTTTCTCGAAAGTCCGGGTAACTTTACAGGCCCGAAATCAAATATTCAAATCGAAATATAAAGAATAAGAGCGCGGGTCCTGTCTAGCAAACTACTCCATTTTGTTTCGTTAACTGACAGTTTTGTCATGTTAGATGCAAAACTATTGAAACCTCTATCTTTAATGCAAACGGAGACAGCTAACCGGGCCCGTTAATTATCGGGACTTTCGAGAAACGGGCCCCTGACCAGAAATGACGTAGTTTGTTTTCGTGCCTCCCGTTATTTGCAACAATGGTTCAAGCTATCAAAAATGGGAAACAATTGTCTCTGTTCAGGAAGATCGCCATATTTTACACTGCCTTTTTCGTTTCAAATTAACATTTTGGTCAAGATTAGTATTGGGCTCTTGCGAAACTTGTGCGGAAGCCTGAACGAAAAGTTCCTCAGCGATCAATCGAGTAGTTTGAAATAGATGTTCCGGCGATGGATGAGGTGGAGTTGAGATTATTATTGGGCTGTTACGAAACTTGTGCGGAGGCCTGAACGAAAAGTTCCTCAGCGATCAATCGAGTAGTTTGAAAGAGACGTTCCGGCGATGGATGAGGTGGAGTTTAGACAAAATTTACGACTCTCTCGTGCAGCAGGTCATTTTTCCGCCACAGCAGCGCACGTCTCTGAGCCGTTAACGTCTGGGATGTAATTGAAAACAGTGCATGCGCAGCAATCGTTCACGGCTTCCGCAAGCCGCAGACTACGTTTGAGTGCATTTATACGAACACTTTCGCGTCTAAGGTAAGCAGCGGCTTGGATAAGCCCAGCTCAAAACTCCTCTGCCAGGATAAGCCGCGGCTTGAGTAAGCTCTGGGTTAAATAAGTCGTGGACATAGATTTTGTAACATTAATACGGCGTGGTCGTGTCTTATTTAAGCGCGGCCAGAGTAAGCCGGGGCTTATTTTATCTCTTATAAACGGCCCTATTCATATTTATGTCATACTTGCAAATAAACCCATATTAATCAAAAACGCACAAAAAAGGATTGTAGCTAGGAGTTAACGGCCATTTAGGTAGTTTCCTTTTTAAATATCCTCAACAAAGCGCAAGATAGTCAGGGGTCCTTTTCTCCGGAATGCTTTCTTGGACTTGGTGAATGGACTGCAAAAGGGACAACCTCATCTGGTTTGCATTCTTTTTAAAGAAGGGTAGTACGTATGGACTGTTCTTTTCAGGAGGTCATGATCAAAAGTATAAAATTCGAGGAAAACTAATGGTTTCAGTTTTGGGATTTTCTTTTCAGAGAACAGTAGACTTGAAAACTACCTCGAGATAGTAAAAAAAAAGTTGCTGGAGTTAAAAACAGAGAATGAGCTGCTCAAGACCGAGTACAGGTATTTAGAAGAACAGCTGCAGTTGCGAGGGAAACCATTAGTGGACAAGAATATGGAAAGATCAAGCCATGATGAAAGAAGCGCTACTGCTTTATCAAGTCTTAACGAAGGTGATATTAAAGGTACGAAACCACTATGATTTTGTATTAAGATATCTTTGCAATAATTACGGCGATAATCGCGTACATGATACAGTACAAGTCCACAAACCACGCGGTCAATTGAAGAGTGTCCGAATTTTCATATTATTCACTTAGTATTGTTTCAGATGACATTAATTAAGCACATGGCCGGTGCATGGTATGTTTTCGTTGTAGAGATTGCACATCTTACTTAATTCCTTAAGAGTTTGTATCCGCCTACATTAAGCCGCCAGTCTTTAGTTACTCTTCGCCTCCCACCCAGACTAAAAAAAAAAAAAAAGAAAGAAGTGCCTCAAAGCTTCAAATTGGTCTGCAGGTTTCTTACGTGCTGCTGTTTTTACCTCGGGGTTTTTGCTCATGGGATATTCTATTTCCATGTTTCCAGTGTATAACGCAACTATTTCATGAATAGCAATTCCAAAAAAAGTGGGGAAGGGGAGAGGCGGCCCCCTTGCCATTCTCAAACCACTTGATGGACCCGAGACCATCAAAAGACAATGGTATTAAGCCGGAAACCGATGGAAAGTTCATTATTATTGCTTTTTGAGAAGACAAATTGGTTTTTCCATTATATTATGGAGCCAGCAAGCGGCAAACAATAATGGACAATGGAACGCGGGAATATCCATATGTTTTCTGAGTCAATCAATCAATCAAAACTTTATTTTGTCAGGGTAATTCCATCAGCGTCATCAGGTTTAAAAAGAAACAAATGACTGCAAGATAATAATTATTGATAAATACTATAAAATATCAATGAGGCTCTACAATGTAAACGAAAACTACCTAATTACAAAAATAAATAATGAAAAACCCTGCGTTTATCGCAGGGTTTTTCATTAAGGCTTCTCCTTTGACAAATTCTTTTTTTAACATTTGGACGGTGACACGAGGTGAAATGTGTGTGCAAGAAGCTTTCCGTTTGTTTAAAATGTGTCTTTACAACAAGGATAGATTTTTCCTTGAATCTTGTGCCTTTGTATACAACCGTGTCTAAAAACGCAGTCTCAGTGTCAAATGTTTCGGCCGTGAATTCATTAGTTGGGTGATGTGAGCTTGCTTGTTCAATGAAGGCTTCGATGTCTGGTTTACTCATGTCCCATAGGGAAAAGATATCGTGTATGTGGCATTTCCAAACTGTTGTTCTAAAGACAGTTTTGCTTAGAGTTGTTGTTTCAATATATGTCATGAAAACATTGGCAAAGGAATCAAAACTGCTGTCTTTGTGCCCATTGCAGTTCCATGGTTTTGTAGGTAGTGCTTTCCACTGAAGTGGAAGAAATTTTCTTTGAGGATTAATCTAAGCATTTCCGGCAAGTAATGTGAAGGAATGGGTTGTCTTTGTTGAAATTTTCATATGCTTTGTGACAGAAAATTTCAATATACCCTAGTTTTGCTGTATATTTGTGTCAAGACTCATATTTAAACGTCCATTGAAACAAGAAATGTTCGGTTTTTCACATTTGTCTGTTCAGTGAAAGGTATGATTTCTGTGATTTTGATATTGGTTGTAGCAGTGTATCAACAAATTTTGTCAAGCACAGAACAAAGTTTTATTGGATTATTAAAAGGAAACCGAACATCCATGTTTTAACTAGGTGGTGGGTCATGCAATTTCCAACCTTGCTTTAGGGGTGGGTCAGTCATTTTTGTGCCGAAGGGAGGGGGCGGGTCATGTGTTTTTTATCAACCACATTTCCAAATGCTCCGGCCCACCCCCCCTATACTTTTCGACCAGTCCCTTACATGGATGCCGTGAGATAGTTAGAGAAATAGTAGCAGTGTAGTTTTGCTTAAAATGAGTTGAGGGTTCCTGTCTGGCGACGATCAAGAGGAAGACTGTTCCATAATCCGACACCTCTGTAACTAAAACTTCGTTTAAAGTGATCGATTAGTACGTGGATGAGGAACAGCCAGGTTATTCTCAAGATTTCGTAAAGTATAGTTCATAAGCTTATTTCTGGGAATGAACTTGGAACATAAATATTCCGGAGCCAGATTATTCAGTGACTTGAAAGCCATTACTGCATGTACGATCGAATAACAGCTGGTGTCTTATATCCTTCCATTGGCGTATTTCACAACAACTCTCAGAACTAGAATCAGAAGATGCATCTAATAGGACACGGGCTTCACGATTCTGAAGTTTTTGCAGTTTATCACATAACCCCTTACTAAAACTTCCCCAAATCTCATTTTAATAATTAAAGTGTGGTTGAGCTAGTGCATTTAAGATTTTTAAAAGGGTTGATAGTGGAACAAAAGGCTTCATTCTTTTTATCGCACCAATACCCGAGAAGCAATCTTTTTTGAAATTTTGTCAACATGAGTATCTCAAGAGAGGTTTTCATCAACAATCACCTCCAGTCACTTAGCCACAGGGACTTTCTTAATGGGAGCTCCGTTTACTGATGGTGATGTGTTATAGGGTAAATGATTCCGTTTCTGTTTTGACGTGATCAGCAAGTACTTAGTCTTATATCAGGAGTGAATTTGTTTGCATTAAGCCAGGTATTGACGCATTGAAGGTCAGATGCCATTGCATTATCCAGTTCATTTATGTCACCATTTGTGAATGTAAGACTATTATCATCATCATATGAATAGTCCAGTTAAGGTCAGGGGCAGATCCAGGAATTTTCGGTTGGGGGGTCCAGATCATAAGAGGGTACCCAAAAACAATTACATTTGTGAATATCCCTGGAATTTAGTTTAGTGGAAAAGTGCGACGCGCGTTTCATTAAAAAAATCAGCCAGTTAAAAAGTGATATACGATCCTGTAGATGTAAGAATTTCAGTCTCAAACAAGCGTCAGGTCTGATAGGGATCAGCCACTGCAGGTCATTCCTCTGTTTTGCACTGCGCAACTCCACTGCGCATCATTTTTCCATGATGGCGGCACATAGGCTGTTTCAAAGTTTTGAAGAGTTTGTAAAGACGAAACGATTTAGAAATACGATGTAAGGAAAACTTATAAGAAGGCGATAAATCAGGACGGTGTGATAATGCAAGTTTAAGTTGATGAAAGTGTGCCGAAGCGACGTGCGAGGCGTGAGGAACCATACTTCATCGAACTCGCGGAAGTCACTGTGTCTGTTTGAAAGCTTAGCACTGAAAAAGTATAAGCACTGAAAAGTATAAGCCCTATATAAATATTTTATTATTTATTATTATTGAAAGAAGAAATGTAGATTTCCGCTTCAGTTGTCGACGTATTCCAAAGCTCAGCTTGAAAAATTCCTTCATCTAACTTGTCCAAACAGTAAATTTGGCGAAATCAAGACTCATAAAGCCGGTGTTTCCTTTGGGAGACCTTAGTTTTAATTTTCGATGTACATAGAAAATAGGTTCTTTGCTGGTCTTCAAAGTCACCACAAATTGATACTAGTATTTTATAGGGCTCAAACGACCTCAACACAGGATAACTGGACGTTATTGGTTTCCCTGAATAGACTCTTACGTCAAATAGTAATAACAGGCAGGAAAATTTATCGTCAAGGATGACAACAAACCGTGTTAACTTTATACTATAACAAGACAAAGTCACTAACAAATTTTAAGACGACGTTTGAAAAGATTTGCAGGGCCTTGCATTTCCTCTTACATAATTATACGAACCAACTTATTTACTTAACGATGAATGTAAACTGAACTCTTGCAGAATCTTTACTGGAGTGATTTTATTTTTATCGTTGTAAACTTCCTACTGCAAATAGTCCCTGTGGGAAAATTTGATGTAATTTGTGAGAGACGCCTGAGTACCAAAACATTACCCTAATCCGCCGTACGGAAAAAGATGGCGGCTGTACATTTTACCACAATTCCTTTCGAACCTAGCACTGCCAATTACACATAAAGTCATATTTGTGGGGGGGGGGGGGAGGGGGGGAATTCGTCCTTGTAGTAGCAACATTGCCTATCATAGGTTTGAAGTTTATAAACCTTTTCCGTTTTTATGAGCAATTTTATGGTTTTCATGCGCAAAGAACTGTGGGTAAATGTACTAGTCGCCATCTTTTTAGGTACGGTGGATTCAAAATCAAGCATGGTGACCTCACATTTTTTTTCATTCCAATTAATCCTTTCGCACCAAATATTACATAGAAAAAGAATAAGCAAATTCTCAGTGTTGGAAATATGTGAAAAAATAGACAAAATGTCACCTGAAAACATAATTTTTACTTTGGGTCTGGTAACCATTGCAACAACTTTACACAATTATAATAATGTTTTTTTGTAGCGAGCAGAAAAAAAGTTGCTCATTATCCAAGAGTGCCTACTACAATGGCTTTTTGTGTTCTTTGTATCTCTGAATTTTTATTTTGGCTTTACAGATTAAGAAACTATAGTCTTAGGATTGAGCATTAATTGACAACAAATACTCTGAGAGGGGGGGGGGGGGGGTATTTGCACCCATCATATCTCACTAGTTAGCATGGGGACCCCCATTTTTTATTTCATTTCTTCAGTACAGATGTTTTAAATTTCTCATAGGAAAGGTTTTACAAAAATCTCACTATAGTTTCCATTTCAAAGGGATAACCTTAAATATGACTTAAACTAATCACGCGTCAGACCCCTAACCCCAAAGCTTGCTTAAAAGTATTTCATGATTGACTGTGTCAAATGCCTTTTATAGATCGAGAAAAAACTACAGCATTGACATGACCTTGGTCAATGTTTAGAGTCCAATTGTCAGTAGCCTCCAAGAGAGCAGTGACAGTTGACTGAGTGTAAGAATCTAAAGCCATATTGGTGATTTGATAAAAGCTTATCATTAAGATAAACAATTAATGAATTGATTGTAAACAATTCTCTCAAATAGTTTAGCTACAATTGGTGTTAGAAATATTGGTCGATAATTATTGGGATCCGAGTGCTTGCCGGCTTTAAATATGGGGGAAACTTTTAGATCATCAGGGAAAATACCAGTACAGATTGTCTTCCACCGGGCGTTGATCTCTTGCGGTATAAAATAGGAACAAGAACAAAACGTAGTAAGTAATGTTTTTATTTTATTTCTCCTGCAGAGAACAAAAGGCTCTTAGAACTCGAAATTGAAGTCGAAAATTTGAAAATCCAAACAGAGGAACTGAAAACCAAATTGCAGAGTTCTGAAGAAAACAAACGTTTACGTAAAGGTAAGAAGTTAGAGGCTAAAATAAGAGCAGCTGACCCCAAACGTGTACATGTCATGATACAAATGTGAGTAGTTCAAGCCAGTCTGATCAAAGGAGGCAAGGCACTTCTAATCATTACATCACATGCGCTGATACTATACAGCCCACAGAACTAGTGGCTAGATATCTTAAACGCCTCCCTCACCTTCCACGTGTAACTACTATGCCATCCTTCTTGTGCTCTGCAAGGCAAACCAAAGAATTATGTTTTATCACTCTAACCGAAACTCCTCCGCTTAAGATGGAATCCCCCCAGCATCCTATCTGTTACGCTTCACCTACAATATGCTCAGAAAAGAAGCCCCTTGGGGTTTACACGCGCTTCAGTAAAGTTCTTTTTATTTTTCTTCACTAAACTACAACCGCCGTTTTCATTTTTTCATTTCTTCAGTTTCGGTTTTGTCTTTTTCTCTCCACAGAAGATAACCAAGTCGCTGAACTTGAAACCAAACTTGCAGAAGTCAAAACTCTGCGAGATCTTGTGGAACAAGAGAAAAGCAAACAGTCCATCAAGTGTGAAGAGTTGGAAACACAGACAAAGGAACTACAGACCAAACTGCAGAGTTCAGAATTGAAAGTGAACAAACTCTTACGTAAGTGTGAGAACTTAGAAGCACAGCTGCAGCAGTTGCGGACAGCGTTACACGACAAAAATTTGCCGCAAAATTCAAGCCCGCTCGATCAAAGGAACAACACACTTGATGGTTAGTGTTGAGAAAAAAATTTCTTTATGTTATACTTGCAAATAGTCCCATATTAATGAATACAGCACAAGCGTAGATATATATTATACAGTGTAGAGAAGTGTGTCTGTTATTTGATACTTCCCTTTGCATTCATCCGGATATATTTCTAGAAAAAGCTGTGTGGCTCACGGAGAAAACCCTTTTGGGTAGTTTCCTCTTTAATAGTCCTCAATAAAGCATAAGATAGTGAGGGGTGCCTTTTCTCCCTCATCAAAAAATTGAGTGCGGAATGGGAGATACTGGCAATTCTTTGATGACTGAATTCTGCCAAATTGTGAAAGCTTGCTGACTTTGTTTCATTATTTTTCTCGCTCCCTTATCAAGTAATTTCTGCGCTGTACGTTGCGGAATCCGAGGCCTAGCCTTAAGGGTATAGGAACTGTGGAAGTGATAGTTTTTTCATTATCTCTGGCGAAAAGTACGTTGTATTACAGTGGGACGTCGATGTAACAAACCTCTATATAACTAAGTCCTCGTTACCTTATAACGAACGGAGTATAAGAAAAGTAATAGTAAAAGATCTTCGGTTTAACGAAACCTCGTTATACCGAACAATTTTTCTAGTCACGTTTTTCACTTTGTATTTATTGTGATTCGCAAACACTTAAATTGACTATAAAATTACTAACAAAATCATAGCGTCTCTTCTTTCTTTTACATACTTTTTAGGGCGACTATCCGGTCTGGAAAGTTCAAAGGATGATTTTGAAGAGCCATTCGATGACCCATCGGGAAGACAGTCGCGACCAGTGGAGTGTAAACGGACTTCTCGGCGCCAAAAAAGCAGAGCTTCGACCCGGCTAAGAAACGAATTCTCACAAACTGAAGAAAGTGAGAAGAGTTAAACTGTTGCCACTTTCCTCATTTCTACAGTGTAACAGGATTTGAAACTTTGACCTGACTGATTTTTTTTATCCTTTTCCGTCTTTAATTCTCAAAAAGTACAATGATATGAATAAAATAAAATTCATTAACTAAAGAAAAACTCCATGCCATAACCGGGTTCCTTAGATTTTTATCCCGGGTTTGTTTCGCCGACAACCTCGTTGTATGGCTTCCACGCGGACACTGACCGTTGCCATTGGCTACGTGGTGTCTACTTTTACTTCCATCTTCAATTTTATTATATATTTTTTTCTTTCAAGCTAAGACTGCACAACATTGTACTGGTCCATATTATCTTTTTAATTATCTTTTAAAGTTTTTCTGTTGTTTTTTAATTTCAGTTCATTTCATGTATGAGGGAGACTTTGATACTAAAGGTGTTATTCACTACCTCGGTTTCAAAGCCGGAGTCAATATGTGGCTGAATCCTGCTCGAGTACCGTCATCCGGAGTGAAAGTAACCTACTGCGATGGTAATGGTCGTGGAGACCCTGAAAATATCTTAGAATATTTCACGCCAGTCAACAGTTCCACCCGCTCAGGATGGTGCTTGGATTTGGGAGATTACTGCACGCTGCAGCTTACGGACTACACTTTGAGGCAGCTCGGAAGCAATGAAAGAAACTTTCTTCAAAACTTTGAGCTCCTTGGTAGGCTTTGTAATGACGATGATTGGTGTTTGCTGGGCAGGCATCATCAAGTTGATTGGAGGTCGCAGCGCTTCTCACACACGATGTCAGGCAACAAAGACCTGGCATACAAAACAAAAACGTGGTCTTTGAAAGGGGAAGTAAGAGCGTATCGTCAGTTCAAGTTAGTCCAGATAAAAGACATGTCGACCACTGTGCCAGGCACGCATGCTATGTCCCTGGCTGGTATCGAGTTATATGGACTGCTCAGTGTGCCTTATTTAGACTAGAAAGAACTGCATAACAAAGGGGCCTGGGACTGTTCGTTCCCAGAATTCTCTCCTTCTCACACATCCTGGGAACAGGGCTGATTTACTTGACGTGGGCCTGCGCGTGTGCCTGGTGTAAGGAGAGATTTTCCATGAACTTTTTATTTGCCTTGAATATCATATATAGCTTTCAAATATTCGCTTTGACGTTGTTCTTAGTAATTCACTGACTGAATTTGTATAAAGAAGTTTTAGCTCCGCAAAAAGGCTCTTGCCATTTTTATTATTCTTTGTTTCATTTGCTTTGTGTTCGCCAGGTAATAATCACAAAAAAAAAAAAAAGCCAACAGTGTTCCTTTACAAACAAAACTAATTGCTCGTTCTCTTTTCAATTAGATACATTTTACGTCAGTGTTGACTCTTGAAAGAATTATATACTTAATTTCTTAATAATGGTTTATTTAATTTGACTTCAGCCTAGTTTTCGTGATTTTAATACCGGACATTTATTAATAGTAACGCCTTTCGAGCAGGCGTATCTCGTTTTAATTGCGATTTAGTTATATTTACTTGCGAAAATATATTTCACCAAGTTGTCCGTTAAATAGAGGTAATAACCGAATTTTGAATGTGAAAGGTTTTGTAGTCTTGCCATTTTAAAATTAGATCGGTTTTTGTTTAAGGTGGGTGAGAACTTCCAATTAGTCTGCGCTTTTTCCTGTTTAAACAATCGATAGCTGAACTTGCAGTTTAATTCACATTGTAACACTTTGTTCATAAACGCTGTTTTGCTGACCTGGCTAGGTCTATGTCTCAGTACTTTTACTTTCTAAAATAGCAACAGTAACAAAAGCTCTCAGGTTAAAAATAGAATTTGTATTTAGTTTTCATTTAACTCTAAGTGATTTTTGTTTATATTTCTATTGTATTTTTTTGTCGTCAATGGTTGTAAAAATCATAAGTAAGTTGTTTTGAACTGATTTTTCGATTTCATCGCCGATTAAATTTGTGAGCTAAGTTGGGCTACGTGTACAAGAATAAACGCTGTTGGAACCAAAGTTCAGTTTGCCTTTGCTGTGCCAGTTAGTGGTTTGATCCCGGACCTCAAGAGATGGGAGTGACGGCTCTTCCCCTCAAGCGAGTTGCAATTAAGTCTAGTTTTCCCCAGTTTTATCGTGAGTCAAGCACCGAGTTCCCGTTGAGCCTTGAATTCGTTTCAAAGTGGAAAAACCTTCCGTCACACCGGATAAGCGGGCTGCTAAACAAGCTGTATAAAGTATTGGCAATTACATGTATGCTGTGACAACGTAAGTGTGCATAAACTTGATACGGATCAAAGCGTAAATATGGGAAAACTTCAATAACGAGTGAAAAGCATCGTTCGCCTCTTTGATTGGCTAGAACTCATTTGCGTACGAAAAAATACGACAGTATGTATATAACAAAAAAGACTCTCATACAGTGTAGAGAAAATTTTTTAGGTTAATATATTGATAATGCTAGAACTTTGAATTTCATCTCTCCGAAAAGCTATATATTTTTAATTAAGTAGGTGTTCTTATGGGACTTGTTTTGATATTGATCATAAGTTAAGTTTCGCCTCTTACCTTCTCTCACCTTGATTGCGACCGTGTTAAACGGCCTTCATCAGGGTGAATGGCCGTTACAAGCATTACACACCATTATTACATGATAAATTTAAATTTAAATTTAAATGATGAAAATTTTAAAAACGCATATCTACAAGAAAAAAACACAGAACGAAACAAAATAATAATAATGATCTTGATAATAATAATAATAATAATAATAATAATAACAATAATAATGATAAAAATAATAATGATAATAGCAATAAAAATAATAATAATATCATAGCCGTTTAGCACAGCTGATTGCCATCAAAAAAGGGGAGCAGTATGCCAAAACCATCTCGTGGATCTGAACCAGAACCTCATTCGCACTCTTGAGATCTGCGTTGGTTTGTCTTCGAGGCTCTAGGACAAGAAGAGCTAGTGCCATGTGACATTAAGAATGTTGATATTGACGTCGAAGTTGCTGAAGGAGCCATTAAATCGGACTATTGATGTGTTTCCTTACTTCATATATATCTTTTTATTTCATTATTATTATTACTATTTTTTTTTGTTTTTAGGAGTTGAAAGAAACTTTTGAATTTTAGAGGTTGACAGTTTTTTTTATTGAAATGAAATGTTTTTAATTCGAAAAAATTTTTCTTAGTTAAATTAACTTTTTTTAAAGCTAATTAAGTGCTTTTTAAATCGACAGGAATTGTAAATAGTGTTTTTGAATGAATAGTTTTTTCTCTTTTTTTTAAGCGAATTATTTGTAAATAGGATTTTAAAATAATAATAATAATAATAATAATAATAATAATAATAGTAATAATAATAATAATAGTAATAATAACACTGATGGTCATGATGATGATTACCGATAGTAACAAGATTCAAAAATAAATCTAAGAAAGATGAGATAAACTTCACTGAGGAAGAGAAGAGGAGAGGAAAAATGACTGCAGGAGTTAATGTCCTAATACTAATAGCATTCTAAGTAGTATGAGGGCGGGTGTTTTTTTTAACCCTCGGACGTACAAGAAGGGGAACGGGTTGATGGTAGATGCCACCCCCCCCCCCCCTCCTCCCCCAACTATGAGGTTTCTCTGAGGTTTTCCCCAGAGGATCAAACATCAGCAGACAAGTTTAGTGATGAACAGTTCCTATGGTTACGAGATATGACGTCAAACGTAGTAGGTGGCCAGGCCATTTTAGAGCGAAAATGCACATTTTTCAATTTGTTTCAACGATAAAAGCAATGCTTGTGGATACAATGAAGCAAAGTACTTGTAAGTTATGTAATTTTACATGTGAAACGCTTAACAAATAGAGTCCATGTTGCCGTGCGTCTGTTCAGTGATAGATCACAGATGACATCAAAATGTGGTAAAAAAAAAAAAAAAAATGGTGAGTCGCTGACCCACTTAAGTTTTTTCCAACATTTTGAAGTCTTCTGTGATCTATTACTGAACAGACGCACGGCAACATGCAATCTATTCGTTTTATACTATGAAGAAAAGAGAAACAACATACTTGCGGTACCGTTCGAGGATTTTTATGCCAGTTTTAGGCACTTTTTAAGTCACAAACGCTACTTTTCGTCCTTGCTTCTTCTTTTCTTCTTTATCTTACTTGTATTTAGTTTCTCCGAAAAGTCTCTGCGCCTTCTCTTGCTCAAAGCAAAATAATCGCGAAAATAATTTACTGCGAGTCTCTCGTTGCGATGACACCGCGCCAGATAGGGCAACAGTTGTAAAGATTTTTTCCAGTTTAGGCATTTTTAAGTCCTCAAGAACTCTTTCCGTCTTTCATTTCACTTCTGTAACGTATGCCCATTCTGGGCACTGAGGCTGAGGAAAGCGATAAAACTAAAGTAAATAAATTAAATTCATAGAAAGTTGGCAAGTATTCGCTTGTTGGATTGCCCCGCTAACACCATGTTCGCTCAGTTCTTTGATAAAGGTTTGACTGTATCCCTGGTAAAATTAAAGAGAACTACACTCTACTCATTCGTTTCAAAAATTAAACTCAAGCGCGTAATTCAAGGGTAGCTCTTATCCAGAAAGGCGGAAGGAAGAAAAACAAAAAAGCCTGAACCTGCGAACACAGCCGTCTCTCCTCGCTACGCGCTAGGAACGTTTCGCGGTCCTAAGCGGCGAGTAGCGAGTTCCCAGGCTAACCATTCATCCAATTTCCTCTTCTAGACAATTCACCAAACTTGACACAACTCAGACGCATTTATCTTTTGAAATAATACACAGCTAAAATTTTATGGAATGAAAACTGTTAGAAAACGTTTTTCACAGTTCTTTTAATACAAGAAGCCGTAAAGCTTGAAGTCTGAAGCCGTGGTTTGTACTTTTTTGCTCGGCCAGTGTTATAAATTTCCCTGGAGACAACGAAGACAACTGCGAAACTTTAGATTTCAGTGCTATTTACATAAACTTTATACTTGTGTGACCTTTCAGTAATAATACAACTTTGCATTTCACACACGATTTAAAGCTTTCATCGATAATGACACTGTTCAAAGACCAAGTGGAAGCGAAAGGTACTGGAGTTATTCGGACCGGGAATCAAATAGTTACTTACACTACCATCGAGACTGACATAAAAGTAAATAGCAAAACATTAGAAAGCCTAACAATATTATACGCATGGTTTCTTCAATGGCTACAACGGATACATCATGCAGGCACGTCAAAATCGTTGTTTTCGCGTGACACGATTTTTTCGTGACAAGGAGGATCTATGATTGGATGCTACCGTCATTACCCCTGAGAGATAAGAACCAATCAGGAACAACCTTGTCGACGCTGCGAACACACCCAAAAGTGGAGTGAAGCTTCTTGTCTGTACTGGTTTACATACAATAGCTTGGTGTTAAGGTAAGATAAGTTGCATTTCCAGCAGTGAGATTCTCAGAGTACTTTGTTTAGACGAGTTTTTAACGCAATTTACCAAAACTTAATCTCGAAATAATGAGCCACTCATTGCCAGTTTAGCATGTTATCCCTTACACTCGAATTTAATTAAGACTCTGCTTATCGAATGATAAAAAGGTGCATGTATGTTACGTTAGAAATCGGTTTGTAGAAGAGTAATTACGCTAATTGAAACGGTACTCTAAAATGGTTCAAGTTTGAACCGTGGAATCGCTATTACTTAGAGGTTAAAACAAAGACATAACAGCTCACATATACTATAATATTAAATAGCATAAATGTTGAACAGATTTAAGCCCCAGGGGATGTGTCACGCGTTCTCATGAGCTATAATTAGAACTTCGGAAATTACTTGTGAATGACAACACAGCCTGATAGGTGTAAAATGTGTCTCCCAAGCATATATCAAACGTTACGGACAAACAACCAAACGAACTTTGAAAAACTGTTAGGCTAATAATTTTTATAACAAGACAATTGCAATCTGTTTCAATCTTCTTCAAGTTTGTCGATCCATGCCTCCTAAAGCATTTGCTGTGATATTTTATACCTTCTTTAATATTTAACCGTTAGGGACCGGTCATTTGTTAGAGGGAGGGGGGGGGGGGGATGGGGGGTGAACTGGTGCATTTTTAATTTTCAATATGCATAATTTACTTAAGATGACTCACCCTCAACCACAGAAACAGTTTTAATCATCTTAAATAAAACTCACCGAACTATTTAAAGCAAATAGCGAGTAGCTCTCCTCCCAGATCTAGTAGTTGTTACTTATGTGATCTGAATATCATCCCCTTCCTCATCATCATTCTCTGAACTCCAGCCAATCTCGGCAAGGAAATAGTCTGTTTGAACGCTTTCATCATCAGAAGATAAGTATTCCTCTTCATTTTCACTACTGCAGAATGGACTTCCCTCTTCTTGTGTAAAACCCTGTATCTGTCGTTGAGTAATGCGCCTTTGCACCTCCATTAGCTTTGCAGTGCTTGTTTGATGCAGTGCAAAGCCCGTGATGCTTCAAGTATTTATCGATAACTGCTATTGTCTGCTTACTAAGGGAGCCATCTTTAAACATGGCATTCCATTGGTATGTCTTGCTTGCCTCGGCTAACTTTTTAGTCAAAGTACAAGAGGAAGTTGATAAGGAAGAGCGAGATATCAAAGATCACCTGAACAGCCTCTATTCTAAGTATGGCAAACTTAAAGATGGGAAGGGGAGCCAAAAAGATTTTGACGAGGAAAGGATCACAGTGCTGACAATGCTCAGGAAAAAAACTGTCCAAAACATTCAACATCTACATGATGCAGAGAACAAATGTAAGGATATGTTTCGTGGACACATTCTGAAGTTTAAATCAAAAAAGCGTTCAAAAAAAGAAAATAAGAGAAATGCACAGAAGAGAAAAGCTAGACGAGAAGAAGAGAATTTTGGTTTAATCTCCAAACTACTGTCTGATGGTGAGATTCCAGTTAAGGAAGTCAATGTGGCTGCTCTGATATCCTTAAAAGGGACACAAGTTTACTGGCTAAAGCAAATGATGGAAAGAGGGCTTATAAGTGATTAAGCTTGTACACTAATTAAAGAGTACTTGCCCTCTATCAGCTCTTCAAACAGTGAATCAGAGGACAGTGATATTGAGTAATACTGAGTAATACATGAAGCTTGTTTTTCCAAAGTGAAAGGACTTTTATACACCATGTTATGTTGGTTTGTTATGCCATCATTTTGATAATAAATAATATTTGACCTGTTGTTGATTCCTTCAGTGTTGTTTCTTTTTTGTGGAACGGAAATTGGAATGCACAAAAATACATGGCCCTTCAGAAATGGTTGCACAATTTTATACAGCCCCCCATTTCAGGTGCACAAAGAGGTATGACCCCCACCCCAATTGGACCAGCCCACCCTCCCCCCTCTAATAAATGACCGGTCCCTTATGTTTGTTTCATTCAATTTGGTGTATTTATTACTGTTACCTGGACACAGCTATTTTTTTAAAGAAAAAAGTATTTTGCAATTAACTCCTGGTTAAACCTTTCTTGGGTCAAAATTAAACTTCCTGCTTTTTGGGAAGATTAATGGAGCCTAGCAACACCGTCCCTAGCACTGAATTAACACTAAACCTAATAAACAAGTAAAAACAACAGCTAATTGACAAAGGACGATGACAGACTTCATTTGAAGTCTGCAGGAAATTATAATATATGATTCTATAGCAGAGAAAAGGTTTTTGACTGTTCTGTTGGAGCAATTGAACTCACTGAAACTGAGTGAAGTCAATTAACCTTCACCTTGCAAACATCTCGTCCGACAAACAATATAGAAGTTTGAGCGAAATCCAGAGCTGATGACTTTAGAAAGCGCATACCTATCTCCTCCCCCCCTTCCCCCCCTCCCCGAAAAACCTCATAAACAAGTTTGGACGCATGTATCCAGAATTTTTTCCCGAGTTTCAACATTATATAGAGTGAGGGGAGGGGACGGGAGTACTGAGAAGGTTATATTATTTTTTAAGAGCACGAATACTGTATCACTGTCTCACTGACTTTTCTCCAGGATTATACAGTCCAACCTCCCGTTAGCGACCACCCAAAATGCGAAGACTAAGGGGTTTCTCGGCAGGTGGTCGCTTGCCATCAGTAGAAAGGCTGCTGAAAACAGCAAGGCTTACAGGTCCCGACTGGAAATGTTTGTACCCTTCCCCAGGGGTATACGGAAAGTCGAGTGATTTTGACATTAGTTTAACCTTCAGATTGTTACGAACAATATGCCCACTTACTCCTCCCCTCACAGGATGGGACAGCCTGCCAAACGACTCAGACCACAGTCTTGAAGCAGACATGGTACGAATAAAATTTTATCGCAATGAAGTTTATGGTCACACCAAAAATCTGGAAATTCCTGATGATCACTTTGATGACCTGTGGAGGCAAATCAGTGAATCGCTGTTGAGGATTGCAGCAAGCCTCAGCTCTGAAAAACGAAGCAACTGGAAAGATTCCATTGACAAATTTCTCCTTGAGCCCTTGACGCCAGAGGAAGAGAGATATGCCGAAGAGCTAGCGTTATGGTACGAAAAAGACTTGGACTTAAAAAAGTTGGTACAAGACCTTACTCAAAAGGAAAAAGCGCTACAAGAACTTATTCAGGAGGAATTCAGAGTAATAAAAGACGACGTCAGGGGTCAGAAAGTAGGTCAGTGTACCGCGCCGATTGCTTGTGGTAGCAGGTTACGTTAAATACTAAATCTTCAATTATTAATTTTTTTCCATTGAGCCCTAAAAAATGTCGAAATTGCACACCACAATGCCATGATATTAGGAAATATATTCTGCGCAGCTGAAAGAGCTTGCGTACAGACACTTTTGTCGGAAGGCGGCGTCAAAGAAGAATCTCTCCAGGGATCGATTACGGTTAAGCGTTTACACCTTATTATAGGAAATTAACGCTTCATGAAATTAACGTAAATTTACAAAAGTTGCGTTAATTTTAGTTAACGTTAATTTCCCCGCCATTAATGAAGTGCAGCGTTAATTTTCGCGACCTCAGTTTCTATCATTTTGGCCCCAAATTCTCGACATACTCCAGACATTCTTCTGGCCTAGGAAACTGAATAACTTTAGTTTCGCGCACTTTATTTCAGATCAATCTTTCAAAAATTGATCACTGTAACAATATTTCATCTTCATGGTCGCTGTAAGAAGAATAACTCTCAACATCTGCTTCCTGGATTTCGGTCAAGTTTAAATAAATTTGTTGCTTTTGTTTGGTTTAAACAACTTTCGTTTCTTTTTGTACGTCGCGTTTATTTTCTTTCTTTTAAAATTTTACCCCGCCTTTCGCGTTAATTTTCTTTACTGGGAAAAATTTTCCCCTTTAATTCGTATCAGTCGCGTTAATTTCAAATACCTTAATTAACACAAGCGTTAATTTCCTATAATAAGTTATTCGTGTTGAATTATCTGACCGCTGGGTAACCTGATAATTACTCGATCTACAAGAAACATTGAGAAAGCTTAATGACCTCTAATAAATCTTAGACTCAGAGCGGCAAAAGTAAGATTTACTCAGTCCGATTTTAGAATACTGCGTGCACTGCATAACCTTAGCGAAGGAAAGAAAAGAAGGAAAAAGGAAACTCTAGGGTCACGTTTTTACACTATCACGAGCTTATGAGTCGTGTTTAGCCTGTCAACACTTCAGGATTTCATAACTGTTGATTCGTTACCATGCGAATAAGACAATGGGAAAGGGATGTGGTTCTCGGTTGAGCAGGCGTTGGGGAGGGACGAATTCAAGGCGAGGCTAACGCGCGGCAGAATATCTTTGCAGTGTTTCCCTAATTTTGTGCAAGTAATTCATATGTTCGAATTGCCCTTATTGAATAGTCGAGAATAGTGCTCAATTGTTGTATCGATTTTCCAACAGCAACACTACAGCTTGTGAATACCATCGAAAGGATCGCTCAGTTTGGATTAGTGGTCGCTCCTGGTGAAATGCAAGGCAATCAGCAGGAAATTCCAGCAGAGGTGGACATACGGAACGTTATCATGGCTTTCAAACACCCTTTCAGATTACTTTTGGGATATTTAAGAAATAATCTGAATGCTTTTGTTGAAGACATTGCCTGGGAAGCTTATCGATAACTGTTAAATGTAGCTCACTACAGATCCTTGAAGGATTGTGGGAAGATTATATCAGTGGTCAACTTAATCGAGTGGTTGAAGAAACGCTGGTGACACATGAGGTCTTGGAAAATCTTGGCCTCGATGAGTTGAAGCTGAAAGTGTTCATTTCCGAGGAGGAATATGAGAAAGGAAAAAAGGTCTTTGCCGATAGTTCAGGTGAGCGTGGTGATTTTCTGTATTTTTTGACTACTCGCTTGCTGTCATTAAAGCTCAGTTACGTTCTAATTCGCTTCGCTCAAACGAACGTAAATCATTTTACCCTTAAATTCCCGTAATACAAACAAATCACACGAGAAATATGGTAGGATGCGCAAGCTAATCCAAAACAGTTTATTACAAGATAGACAGCTACTAATATAGAATGGACTGCAGAAAATTACAGGCTGCTTTTTTTACAATTTTTTTTTTAATAGTAGTATGCAGGAATTAATATACGCTGACAATACATTACAAACCTAAATACCTAGTTACTTGTAACCTGTTTTCAAGGCTTTCTTCAACACACATATCCTTGGCAGAATCAGATTTCCATCTACCATGTATTTAAGAAGTCTTTCTGGAATCGAGTTACTACTATTACGTACAGCAGATGTAATGCCACCGGATCTTAAACTATGAAGACCATAGTAATCTTTGGGGTTTTAGCCCAGCTAACTTAAGGTATCTCTTAAAATATCCCTACAAGTAGTATAAGAAATTTTTCCCCTTCTAAGAGTATAGCTAGAACTACAACGATGAAAAACAAGCGGTCTAAGAGAACTACATAAGTCAATACCAGATAGATCTAAATACCTTTGTAAGACAGCAACAGGACAGTACTTAGACCTGAATGCGCTAATAAAGACGTTATTTCCTTCCCTGTAAACATCTGTCTTACTACGAGGTACAAAGATTCTTATATAATCCCTGTGAAATTCAATATGCTTAGGAACGATATTGCATAATTCGCCGTCATAACGAAAAAATCCTGCAAAAGCTAAAGAGCATAACGCAGCGATAAGAAGATTCTTTAAATTAGCGTCTTTCTTGGTATGAATATCTAAAATATACTCCTTACGATGTCTTTGGTAATAGGCTTCTTTTTCAAAACGGGCTCTGATTTCGGGCGATTAGCAGATTCTCGAAGATTCGATAATATTCCTGCAAAAGTCACTATCCAAAGGACCATTGTTTGGGCCAGTGCCCCATAAATAAAAAAAAACATTGATTGGGCCAATGCCACATAAATCAACAATACGATGTTTAAGCTAGCTAGCGCCACAACAAATGATAGACCATTGGGCCAGTGCCACATAGATAAGCAAATATATTGTTTTGGCCAACGCCACCAAATGTAAATAATCATGTTTAGGCTAACTGACACACCATCCAATAAATTACTCAGTAAATTTCAATCTAAAGGCAATAAAATTTCAAGTGAAAAGATCACACCCTAAGGGCAAATTAGAATTTCTTCCGGGGGTTAGAACCTCCTTCCCGGTATGAATACTGTGAGCCACAAGATAGTTACTATACTCGTGTCTAATTAATGGCCCGAAATGAGCCGAAGGCCAAAGAGTTACAACAAGCATACCAACGGCCTGCTGAGATTTCAAATAACGCAATACTCGTGGGACGATACTAACTGGAGGAACTACTAGGCAATTTTATCCTCGAAGAAACTGAAAGAAAAAATCAACATCCGAAGAATTGGGGTTCCAAACTTGTGATTATAATAACTGGCAAAACAGTCAACACTATGGGCCCCCACCGGCCATCAAGAAAAAGAAAATTTTCTTCAGTAATTTGCCATTCATCAGTGTCAATTAAACGACTTATAGCAGCTTGCTGATTCGAAATGCGAGGGATCCATTGCACTTCTAAATGAATCCTCAATCGAAGGCAAATATTAAAAATCCCTTCGGCCAACTTATGCAAACCTAATTTCACGCTGCCCACTCCAACAATCTTAGCAGCTGCTTGGCTATCAGTAAACCACTTTTAAAACTTGTGATCCTTCAAGCACTGAGGCAAATGATTGCAATGAAAACTCAATAACAGACAACTCCCTAAACGTTGAACTTTGAACGCTCTAGTTCTCCGTCCTCATTTTGAGACACAAAATCATTGTCAAAGTCAATAATTGCTCCACCCCCGGTAGCACTGGCATCTAAATACACAAAATAACTACGATCTCTACTTACTTTAATCTTTAATCTTTAATCACAGTTCGTAACCATACATAACTGATACAAATGAACTAATACTAACATATACAATCGAACAAAAATACAAAAATGGTTAACAGGACGGTAGTAGGGGGAAACCAAATTCCCATGCTAAGACGTACCCTCCAAAAAAGAAAAAAGGAAAAAAAATTAATTAATTAATATGTAAACATATATTAAAAGACTATAAATTAGACTATAAATTATAAACCTAGATGCCTAATAATAATGCATAAACTTATATTAAAGACACTAGTAGTGCCTCGTATTTTAAGGTAAATTATTAGCGAAGGTACTTAATCAGTGAAACTTTAAAAGACTGAAGGCTAGTAGATGACATTACTTCAGAAGGCAAAGAGTTCCAATCATTAATATATCTATGAAAAAATGAATATTTAAAATAATTTGTACGGGCCTTATTTTATACTCATGCTTACTTCTAGTTCGTGTTATTCCAATAATATCAAAGTAATGATGGCAATTGATATCACAGTAACCAAATATAATCTTATACATTTGAACTAGGCTAAGATATTTCCTTCTCAGTTTTAAAGAGTCCCATTTTAACTCTAGAAGTCTTTCAGGATATTCTTTGTCGGGGCCACATATTAGTCGGGACGCTCGTCTCTAAATTGCTTCGATTGCCTTAATGTGCTTCGCCAGATAAGGGTTCCAGACTGGGCAGGCGTACTCGAGGATAGGTATCACTAGCGCCTTGAAAGCTGTCTTGATACCAGTCTTGTTTGAATAACCAAATGTCCTTTTAATCAAGCCCAATACCTTGTTAGCTTTAGCACAAATTGAGTTAATGTGATAATCCCATGATAAAGACGACTCCAACCAAAGTCTCAGGTGTTTGTGGTGGTCCACTTCCGGTAGTAAGATGTTATTCAACGAATATTGACTTCAAGCTTATTGGATCTTTCTTCCGTGTAATGTGTAGGACTTCACACTTCTCGGGCTTAAGAGTAAAAAGCCAACTCTTGCACCATTCAGAGGCAGATGTCAAATCCTCTTGAAGTAGATCGCAATCCGATCAATTTTCTATGTGTCGATGAAGGACAGTATCGTCAGGAAACAAATCTGAGTTGCAGGTTACTGAGTAAGGAAGATCGTTGACGTATGCAAGGAACAGCAAAGGCCCAAGTATACTGCCTTGAGGCACACCGGATGTAACACTTGACCAGTCAGATGCTTGACCCTTAATCACTACACTACAAAAACACTACAAAACAATATACCTAGTGTTGATATTAACCATATTGTCGTTCCAAAAATACAGTTCTTCATTGCAGTAATCGTCAAGACGTAATACGGAATCCCAGTTGTCTTTGCACAGGGTAGACAAGGCACAATGTCTGGTCATTATCCTACCAAAGTTACCAACTACAGGCCCCGTAGAAATAATTTGATCCGTAAAGGAGGCCAACACTCTCGCAGACACTTTCAGATCGGCTTCAATAATTTGATCAATTGTATTGGTAATCTTAACAATTCTTCTTTCTACAATTTTTAAAGTACCTAGTGCAGAATTCCATGTTATACCTAACCAGTGCAATAATTGGGTGGGTTCCCATACCGATTTCTCGTTGTTGATAACAAAACCCGCGTTATACAAATCCCCACTTACAGCTTGGGCCTTAATGGACAACTTTCTCTAATATCCTGAACAATCCCGGATCACCCAATCATAGTCCAAAGAAGATGGTTATACAAAGACCCTGTATTCTCCAATACTTTTCTAAAGGCTTGATCAAAACCTTTGTGAAAAACATAAGGAGCAGAAAAAAGACCGAAGGCGGAGCACAGTGAAAATTTTAACATAAAATTCTTTTTTGATGGAATCAGGCGCTCGCCATGGAAACCCCAGAAAAGGTTGGTGCTCTTGTACAATACTGATATGGTGATGAACGCTTTTTAAATAGAAAAGAAAACATGTACGCGTCTTTCGCAAAATAAGCCATAGAAATTTTTCAGTCCTCGTACTTAACACTTGATTAAAGACTTATTGACATCGCGTAAATCAAGAATTAACCTCTTCTTACCCCATGGCTGTATAGAAACTGACAAGGGGTTTACAACAAAAAGGCTGCTCTTTAGCCATACGCACCCGACCAGACCAGAGTTAACAAGCTCAAGAACAGCTTGGTCCACAAAATCAGCATGAAGTCGAGCTGACTTATTATATCTTAGCTTTACAGCCAGCAGAAAACTGATCAAGGGCAGCCTGTAGCCGTTTTCACTAATTGACAAAATAAAAACCGGAACACCTATAGATCTCCAGAACCTAAATTATTCTTCAAATAACCCTAACACCTAATGAATGTCCGCTTTCAAGTTCGTAATTCTGTACGTAATTTTATCTTCCTGCGCCAAGTCATCTTTTAATTCATTGCTTTGGTTGAGTTGATTGGCCTGTGGTTGGCTTGTTGTAGGAGATTCCAGGGCAAATATTGTAGCTAGGGGACTGGTAGCTTCCTGGCCAGAAAATGGATCTATACATTCCTTGGCTTAGTGTCCAAATTTGCCGCATTTGAAACAGCGGAAGAAGTCGCCAGACAATCTGTAAGGTATTCTTGCAATATAATCTTATCATTTGATAAATCAGTCGTTTCTTACACCCCTCCGTAACATAAGTATTAACCTTTCCGATACCTGGCGACTAGTTTGTTTCTACTTTCCCGGTTACTTTAGTCTATTGTGACTTCTACGAAACCACTGCGTTTATTTCGTTTTTCATTATGTTTAAAAGAAGCAAAAATATAAAGCATTATTACCATTGACATAGAAATTATATATCGTAGGGTACAGGTAATCGATCTCGGATAAAATGAAAAAGGGTACATCTTTTAGTTCTTCTCGCAAGAGCAGTATGTAAAAGGTTTTCAAAGGTTTCATAGCGGTGAAGATATTAGGTTAGGCCTCATGGCCTTGCTACCGTTTTTAGCGTTTATGGCAGATAAATATTGACAACTAAGAAAAAAAAAAAACAGTAGAAAATAAGCTAATAACCCGGTGAAGTTTTCTCCTAAAACTCAGCGAAGATATAGATTCCACTGGGTTACACAGGGGTGTTTTCTTCCCCCTAGTTTTATTTTTTTCTAAACCTGAATATCAGCCATTTTAGCTCAGTCTGCATGGTCAAAGCCACTGTTGAGTAAAATTAACCAGCTTCCGATTACTGATAAAAGACCTAGTCGGCTGTAATGCCAGTAGCACTGAATTACATGATATAAGAACTTTTATTTAAGATCTAGTTTTTAGGCTTTCCAGGGTAAATATATTCGTAAATTCCAGTCAGGAGAAGACCTCGGTGTACAACTGTGTCTGTTGTTTTAAACTCAAATTCAGGCACCCTCTTGGCGGCATTTGTCATTATTTTATTGTTGATCGAGGCGAACCCCTGCCTCGTACCCAGACGTCTCTCTTTTGATGAAAATGTGCGCGCAAAGGAAGGCGGGAAGGAGACAACGGGAGAGACGTCTGGCAGATCTTGTTTTCAAGATGGCGGCAAGAGTAATGGCACTAGCAGCTAAATACAGGAATTGCACCGACCTGTGATTGGAAGATAAAAATAGTATGTCAGTGGCGATGACGTGACAATTCGTTACGTTAGCCGTTTCAAGAGTAACGGTTTTTACACGAAAAAGACAGTCCACAGGAAAATACAATATAACAATATAATATTAAATATTTCTCAAAGACAAACAGTGCAGTATTCTTTTGAAGTCGGCTGACTCGCTAAGAGTCAATGTCTTATCGAAGTTGAAGTTCAACTGTCGCAAATCGGATAACTTCACTGAGTGATTCTGAGATGAAACCTTTTGTCTGCATTAACATTGATCTTAGATTTTACCACTTACATATTGAAGAAAAGCCATAAACAGAGCTTCAATGTCCACGTACACCCGACTGAACCTCGGTGCGATTCCTGCAGATACCGCTGCTCATACTAAATGCAGGAATTGCACCGAGGTTCAGTCGGGTGTACGTGGACATTGAAGCTCTGTTTATGGCTTTTCTTCAATATGTAAGTGGTAAAATCTAAGATCAATGTGAATGCAGACAAAAGGTTTCATCTCAGAATCACTCAGTGAAGTTATCCGATTTGCGACAGTTGAACTTCAACTTCGATAAGACATTGATTCTTAGCGAGTCAGCCGACTTCAAAAAAATACTGCACTGTTTGTCTTTGAGAAATATTTAATATTATATTGTTATATTGTATTTTCCTGTGGACTGTCTTTTTCGTGTAAAAACCGTTACTCTTGAAACGGCTAATGTAACGAATTGTCACGTCATCGCCACTGACATACTATTTTTATCTTCCAATCACAGGTCGGTGCAATTCCTGTATTTAGCTGCTAGTCATGCTAGTGTAATGGCGGACTAATATGCAATTTTTAAAATAAGTTCAGCCCTGTTCATTTGCGAATTTTGAGCAAATCGTTGCCTATCCACGTCGTGTGTGTGAAGAGGAAGCTGTTTTCACCGCACACATTGGACTCAAGCATCATAATCTTTACTACCGAACTACATAATGTTTACTACCGAATTTATATCGAAAAACTGCTAGCCGCGGACGGGATAGTACTGCCTTTAATTTAATGAAACTGCCGCACGCCAAGGTAACAGCCGGTCAGGAAAGTTAGTAAGTTAGTAATCGTTTCTGTTGAGGTCCCCAGTGATGAAACGATTTCTTCAGTCGAAGTTAAAAATCATTGGCGAGCTGAGAATTGTTGCAACAGTCAAATGAAGCTAAATATTTTGTAAAGCTTTGAAATACTATTTGCTGCACGCTGTATCTTGAGTACTCGAAAAGGCAACAAACCAGTCTAGTCTCAAGACGTCTAAGTTATGTTATGAAATAGATGATAAAATATTTTTTAAATCTGTTGTCTCAGGATTTCGCATTGTGTATCATTTGCTCGGCAATGTAAGCTTAAGCCACAGAACTAGCTCCAGGATTTTTTTTACGTGTATTTTGTTATTGTTCGATTATCTCACTGGGTACTAGACTTGTCACTGAATGCACAGCCCGGTGTAAATAAATTCTACTTACTTTTTATTTATATGCCTCATTTTATGATGAAGCTGTGTCGAATGTGCAGCAAATACTTATTGTCTGTATTGTTTTTTATTTGTTTTTGTGATATTACACAGTAGACCAATTTGGTTTTGTCATGCTCTTTTATAACATATCATTTGTGTCTTAATAAATATATTATTGGTAACTTTGGTTTTAATTTGATAGACAATTTTGTTACCCTGATTGAAGAGGGTGATGTAGTTGATGAGATACCATCGTAACTACCATTTGGCCATGCAGGAGACGTTGCCCTAGATACTTTTTTAAAAAAATAATTGTGTTTGAATATTTCAAATTTCATGGCAAACAAGATGCTGTGAATGCCATTTTAGAGAATGATGATTGCATTGTCCCAGTGCCAACTGGTGGTAGGAAAGACTGAGTATTATGAAGTTCTTGGGATCATTCTACCCAGATTCAACATTGTTGTTCCTGTGATTGCTTATACATGGTTCATTTCTTGGCAAACCTGTGGTAGCATAAAACTCCCCCTCAAAAGTCTTCTGAAGGGGTAGTTTTTGACCTGCTTTGGAGTTGCAGAGGAATACAAGATCATCTAATAATTATCAATGGACACAGAATTACCTTGAAAAATTATGCAAAAAATGTTAAGTTAAGTATAGATGGTTCTGCATAACTACTAACCCCCAACCCCCTTCCTAGAAATTTTAACTACAAAATTATAATCAAGATACAAGCATCTAATGGAAAGAACAGTAAAAACAGGCCCCTGGACAAACTAGAAGAATATGCAATAAAAAACACTACACTACACTGTTAGGCTGATGTCAGGTCTATTAACAGTGTCAAGCAATGAAAAATGCCAGCTGTTTTAAGTATGGACCTGAAGCTCAGCCATGCAAAACCCTCACCCCTTTCCATTGCTTCCACCTCACCCAGAGAAATAAAAAATATTGCTCCTATTCCTTAAATTAGTGTCACTGGACATTGAATAGATGTATGTTTTATGAACTTCTGCTGTGATTATTGAACTGACATGTGGTCAGGTCATTGAACTATGGTCAAAAGAGAAAACCTGCACCCCTAATCCAACTTAAACTCGATCTAGCTGTCTTGCCCCAAGTAATAAAATACTTTGCTCTTATAATTCCTTTATTTTGGACAATGGAAATTGGGTTGATGTGTGTTTTTTGAGCTAATACTGCGATAAAAGCATGTGCATGTGTACAGTTGCCACTTCCCCTCAGAAAAAATTGCTATACATGGGCTACTGAGATTATTGAATGGGCATGTTGTCATTGAACTGACTTCTGTTAAAAAAGGGTTAAGCCTTTCCCCCTTCTTTTACATTTGAGTGTCCCAATAAAGTTACATTGAGACCACAGACCTGGAGTTTGAATGACATGTAGTAGCGTGGTCATTGAATCATTGTGTTTTAACTGAACTATATACTCTATTCAACCTTTATTCAAACATTTTTAGTCTTGCAATAGGGGTGCTATCATGCCAGACATCTAGCTAAATAAAATTAGTAGTGTAACAATTAATCAACTTCTCGATTAATCGTGATTATGACCGTTCAGTTCAATTCAGGATTCTTTGCTTCCGCATTTCGATTTTGGTTCGGTTTTTGCACACCTTTTCCAGGGTGCCCTCAGTGAGTTATTATATTCTAAAATAAGAATCCAGAACTCTTTAATGTGCGTTTTTGATTGACGAGTAAAGACGATAGCAGTTCGTGCGCCATTTTGAAATGCCTGGCAAAAATGCTGTCCTTCAACCTCCCCTTGAGAATTTCCAAATAAGGCAATTAACCATATGCAACACACTCTTTGTCAGGTTCTTAAACATGGCGACGAATCAAGCCACTGTGATTCCTCCTGTCTCTGTTACTATTCTTATATTGAGGATTTAGGGTTGCATGCTGTTTACATTACGCGTTATGTTATAAGAATTACGAAACATTTACGTAATCGAATCGAAATAATCGAAATCGAAAGGCAATAATCGAAATTGAATCAAATCACAAGGAATATGAATATTTGATTTTTTTACACCCGTAGATAAAATGAAATAAAGTTAAAACTAATGGTAGCAATAACAAAATCTCCTACAAAAGATAAAATCGATAAATACATTTTAGCATTAATTATTGTACAATATAGTTCATTACTTATCTCTCGAGAATCTAGGGATCTTATACCGAGAGTTAGGTAATTTTAAGCCTCAACAAGTTATACATTTTTATTTATTTAGTAAAAAGCATCAACTGAAATATGTCCATCTGTCCCTGGTTTCATAGTTAGTAACGTCGCAGACTTTTAAAAATCTTGGTGTAAGGACATAATGTGGTCTTGATAATCAACTCCTGACCTTGCTAGGCCTTACACTTCTTTCAATTCACAAGGTTACTTGCTCGTTGTTCGGTGGATTTGGCGTAAAAGAGCGAAAAATAGAAACATAGTCGCCGGCGCTGTACTTTACTAATCCGGATTCTGCAATAAACGACAAGTTAAATACTAAAATATAAGACTTACCCGATACCGTCAAGTCATCAAATATTTTGTTAGAGGTCTTCGATTCGTAAGGATGCAGCAGAATCCGACTCCTTTGCAGCCTGTCGGTTATTTCTACCTCAGGTTTTGAAATTTTGAGCCATTCACCTGTCTACTAAAAGTTTACAATGTTTACAACAATATGCTATTAAAATTGATCGCTTCCAAGACTTAAAAAGACCAAAAATTAGCTAAAATTGGGCCGTTCCAAGAAAACGACACAAGATCTGGCAGACTTCGCCTGCCGTGTGTACCCTTCCCATGGTCCCTTGCGGTTCATCACCAGTCACTCGTTTCGCGCTCGCGTCTGCCATGCGAAAAACGAAGCGCCTGAGGAGGAGGCTGGTGCCAAAGCCTTCCGAACCCTTGTCGAGGGACTGCAAAAATTTCAGCCTTCCCTGGCCTGCATACTTTTGCAAGAAGGTACTTGACACTTATTGAAAGGCCACCCGCTATTTTTCATGCACCGCTGCTGCTGCCGTTAGGCTATAGCAAAACGTAGAACTTTTCATAGACGAACCAAACTCCAATTTGCGTCTAGCTAAAGTACACTGTAAGTGCCTCCGTTGTGAATCTCTTACTATTTAGGTTACTGCCGTGCAAATTTAAGGCATAATTCTTGAAAATTTGTAATCAATCACTGAGTAATGAATGTCACACATTTTCGTGTGTATTCGATTAATCACTAAATATTCATCGATTAGCCGTTGATTACTGATTGATTTCATTTATCATAACTTAGTTATGCTTGGGGATAAAGCTCTCAGGAGGGCAAGCCGATTTTATCAGAAATAAGACTTACACTTTCCTTAACTGAGCTTCCTACTCGCTTGCATGCTCTGTCTTTTTTTCTTTTTCTTTCAGACTTTCAAGTTTTCTTTCTTTCTCTCTCCCAGTCTCCGAGATCTCCGATTAATCACGGATTTTCTCTACTTTTTTTATACTCTATCACTTTGCCTTATCTGATTATTTAGGTTTTCTTCATTAATAGCAATTAACTCTTGACTTGAAAATTTTGCTCGAACTTGCGCATTTAGTCCTGTAACAAACGCGTGCGTTTTTTGACTTTATTTGCAGAAACCAGCACCCTCTCCAACAAAGTGGCAAGTGGTTTAGAAAGTGAACTTGGAGGACTGAAAATCAAGCTAGACATTGCTGAGAGCGAGAAGAGTACACTTTTAATCAAATGTGAAGCTTTGGAAAGAGAGACAAAGGAACTAAAGATAAAATTGAAGTATTCGGAATCGGAAGTAAACAAACTTTCAATCCATTGTAAGAACTTAAAAGAACAGTTAGAGTTGTCGCGAACGTTGCAGGATACAAATTTGGAAAGTCCGAGCCATCATAAAAACGACACTCCTGCATCAGAACTTAGGAAAAGTTCCTTTCAAGGTAGGAAAGAATCATGCCAGTGCCTCAGGCCATTTTTAACCTTTTCCATAGTCGTTACACCACGATCATCACAAAAACCTCATCCGAAAATTAATTTATAATTGTCTTATTTAGCAGTTTCCCCTTTCACAGAATATTTTTTTCACGTCCAATCTCTAATGAATATAAATATACCCTTTTTATCTATAATTAACCTTAAACCCTACATGACTGTGCCGTAAAGTTAACTGATTCGTAAATTACAAGTTTATTGTTTGATCTAAATTATTGCGGAGCTCCACCCGCGCGCGAAGCCCCATAGATAAGGAAATGTGGTAATCTACCCATCCCAGAAAATTTGGTAATCACGTGACCGTACACCGATCGAGCGAGCGATCGAGCGAGCGACCGTCCGTCCGCACCACAGGCATACCAATGTAAAATAACTCAATCAACAGGTATGGGAAGCCAAATGCAACTCAAGGATTTATTTGGAAGGAAATCACATGGCCGCCCGGACTTTAAGAAAGAAAAAAGTCGTGTCTTTTTCGGCGTTATTTTTTTTGTGTACACTAACGTGGATAACAGGGAAAGAACTAGAGCGAGTTATTGAAAATTCGTAGGAAGAAAAACATGGAAATTCAGAGCGGCGGTGAGAAAATGAGAAATGCTAGCGGCCAGCAAGGTGAAAATGAGCGGCAGTGAAAAATAAAAGCGAACATGAACTTAGAAACAAAATATTGGGTAAGCACATACGACAATTTCTCCATAAAAATAGTGTGTAACTAGGAAGTTTGACGTTTTAGTCGTACAAAACAGCGTTGTAGTCGTGCAAAACAACGGCAAGGGAGAGAAAAAAAAGCGTGCTGCACGTGCAAATTTGTTTTTTGCTAATTAGAAGAAAAAGTGTGCTGCACGTGCAATTTGTTTTTTTGCTAATTAGATCTATTAGTCTTGAAGCCATTTTCATTGTCGTCCCCTGTTTAGCATAACAAGATTTAATTTTTTTTAGTTTACACGTATTATTAACCAGAGCTTCGCTTTTAGCACTGGCTAAATCTATATATTAAATTTATTAAAGGGTGCTTCGATTTTAGCCCTGGCTAAATCTATGTATTGGCATAATTCTCCGGCTGCGAGTGTCTTGATTGGAATTATCTTTATTTCAATACTGTACGAAAGCCGAGCCGGACTGCGTTTGACCGGGTTGTGCCTAAATAACACCGGTCAGGGCCAGTTGTTCGAAGGTCCATTAGCACTGAACCCGGGGTTAAATTTAATCCGGGTTTCAGGAACCCATCAAATGATGGGCTCCTGAGGTTTCTTTTTCTTGTGTTCTAAAGCATTTTCTCGGATAATTTTCCCTGTTATTTTTAGAGCTTCCAATCATCAACTTGTAGACAAAAAGAATTAAAACTAAAATGCTTTTTAAGCTTTCAAATCTGAATTAAAATCTCGCACTAAACCTGGGTTATCTTAACCCTGCTTTGAACAACTCGGCCCAGATGGACAGCCGACAGGTACTGGAGACGACTTTCCGATTCGGCTGCCCCTCGGAAATTCTCGGTAAATCCAATTAATCTGGTGTCATAGTCCTGAACTGTTTTCGACTTGGTTACAAGCTCGTATTGGAGAAAAAGGGGAATAGTGCGACGAAAAGTAAGGATTTGCAATATGCTAGTTTGAATTTCCGTTCCATGACCACTTAGAGGTTCGTTTGGAAAGCATTCTTGAATAGAATTGTATCGGATGAGATCGTATAGATTTGTGCATGAACTTTGTCCCTTTGACCGATATTACGTCGAAAGGTAATACGGCTCAGAGGATCACACTAGATAAGTAAGGTAATATGACCTCCATTTAGTCTCACTTAGATATTTATGACATACCTTAAGGCTTTTCTGTATAGGTTTTCTCTGGATCTAACAACGCTGGACTTAAAATACAAATATTGTTCTTGTTCTGTTGTCTTGTTCCTCTGACCGGTATTGTGTAGGAAGGTAATACCGCTCAGTCAGGGTCACACTGGATATATAAGGAATGTGACTTCCATTTAGTCCCTCTTGGCTTTTTATGACATACCGGTAGTTCAAGCCTTTTCTGTGTAGGTTTCCCCTAGACCTGAACATAGTTAATTATAGTTTTTGTTCTGTTTTCTTGTCCGTCTGACTTGTATTATGTAGGAAGGTAATACCGCTCAGAGTCTTTCGTTTAGTCTCACTTGGATTTTTATGACATAATTTCAGGCTTCTCTGTTTAGGTTATTGATAACTCAGAACATAATAATAATAAAAAAGAAATGTAGTTTGTGCTGAAAAAAATTATGGGTATATCTTTTTGATAATTGAAAATTAAAAAAATAATTCAGTAATTATTTCTGATTGTTGTCTTGTTTATACATCGACTTAGTAGCCCACATTGTAGGAATTCTTTTTTTTTTTTTGTGGAGGAGGGTGGCAGAAACAAAAGAATGCCAGATTACAGGTTACCTACATTGACTGTGCTGTTAATTACACATTATTTATATTATAAGGCCCACTCTAAATAACTACCATTGCTGGATCCACATTACTTTCTAAGGAGGCGTCCCCCTCAAAAATTCACCCTTTAGGCCTTAAAATTTCCCCCCATACCCATTACCTCTTCCTCTAGAACCCAGAGCCTACAACCATTCATATGGAAATGAGTTTTATTTGCATCAGAATAAAAAATGATTTTCATGTCAATGGTTAATTGTACACTTGGCCTGGCTTTGGAATAACTCGCAAGTGGCCTATTGAATGTTGGATTCTTACTCTCTCCCTTCTTTTATTGATTTTCATACCTGCATCACTCCTACTTCTTTTCTTTTTGGGTCTTTGACAATCCCCTCACACCCAGGAATTCCCAGTACTTCCAATAGGGAGTGTAGGGGGAGTATGGAGATTTTCCGAAAGTGATATTTATGTAATAAGATATTTCTGGAGCACTTTTTGGATCGGCTCCTGGATACTTGTACTTGGGAGTGAAAAATTATAAAAATAATGTAAATGCTGTAGAATAAGAACACATGGGCCAGTGTTTAATCCCTGCAAGCATTAATAGTGGTGGATCTAGGGGAAGAGGTGAAGGGTCTGGGTGAAATTTTAAGGCCTAAAGGGTTAATTTTTGAGGGTGGCTCCTCCTTAGAAAGTAGTGTGGATCCAGCAATGGTAGTTATTTAGAGTGGGCCTTATAATATAAACAATGTGTAATTAACAGCACGTTGTGAATGCAGATAACCTGCAATCAGGCATTCTCTTGTTTCTGTCACCCTCCTCCAGGAAAAAAAAAAAAAAATCCTTGTTGCATGTTAGAA
>CAXIVM010002356.1:0-16791 GCA_964035705.1 Porites rus | reverse complement strand
CATATATACCTGTGTCGTCTGACGTGAACCTCTTGACTCTGGCTGCCAAGTCCATACTTGGTCGACATTGCATTGGAGAGCCGAGCCTTGGAGAGAACCTCCTTTTTGGGACCCTCGGTCGACAAAACCCACTCGTTTAGATGACCATGTTTTTTCTACCTTCATATACAGTATGTTTTCAAGTGAAGAATCCTCCGTCGGTTTCGTTATGCGCGTTTGTGCCCTGCCAGATCTAGTGGAGGAAGAGTTCTGCATCTGTGGGGCTGGTGCCCTGCACTGCCACCCAAGCTCGAGCTTTGTGCGGCGGCCGCCTCCACATTGGTGACGCCATCGCGGTTCGTCATCGCTGGTGAGAAGCTCCCCTGAAGCTCCTCCCATTGCAACTTCACGGACAACAAGCCTCAGCGCTTGCTGCAAGGAGCAAGGACAGGGACCATGATCCGAGAAAGAATCTTGGCGCTCAAAATAGGCTCGGAGATACTTGGAAAAAATCTAGCAGCTAACACTCTTCCTGACAGGCTCCAGCAGTTGCGAGACGGATGTTCCAGAAAGGTATACAAATCCATGGCTGCACAACAAACAAAATGCATCAAAATGCGAGTTCCGGGACTGACACAACTGAGGGGCACATGCTGAGACTGCTCCAAGCTTCCGATGATCTGATGAGCTAGACGACGGGCCGACAGAAATCCATGCAAGAACTCGTCATTCAGTCTGGCAGTTTGAACCCTGCCACACACTGTGTGTGACACCAGTCCCCCAGGTCAACCGCCAGACCGTCATTCCACGTCCGTCCCGGAGGTTCGGCCCAGCGGCTAGTCAGCGCACTTTGGGTCGGTGGCGCGGGGATATCCAGCGCCTTGTTGCCCTCCGCAAGCGCAAAGGATACAAGTGAAGGTGCGTGTCAAACTGAGGTGTGAACACATACAGTCTACAGTATACATGTACATACAGCATGTAGTTAAAGTAATACAAAAAAATAAACGTAGAAGTTGTGGGGAAGCTATGTAAGGTGAGTTTGCCGAGTTTCGTCGTACTCTAGCTTGGAAATCGGTCACTTCCGCCACTCACCTGCTCCGCACAGGCCAACATTTGTGTAATACCCAAGATATCCCAAGATCATCTTTGAGCTACTGGAGGCCACCCTTGGCCATGGCTGATTGGTGGGCGCGGCCATTTCACGGGCATCCGGCCTGCACCAAGTTGTCAACACGCTCCAAGATCGAGTTCAACGTCACCACCAATCCCACTTGACCTGCCCAGCATTGCCAAACCCAGCGCGGTCGCTGCCAGCATGGTTTCAATTGCGGTCACCCAAGCATCGGTTCTCCAACATTGCAGGACTCAACAGTGGAAGGGTGACTGTCCCCACAAGAATGTCCAAGTCCCTCCAAGCTTCCTGGAGACTTATGAAGGGTGCTGATGCTCTTGTGGGCCGGGTTGAGTGGGTTCCCACAATTATCTGCATCTTTCATGTGCAACAACTGCCATTTAGCGTGAGCTGTTAGAGCCAAATCTCAAAAGTCCCCGAACACTAAGCTACTAGGAACAAGAAGCTACTAGTAGCTCCTGGCCTTACTACTAGGAACAAGAAGCTACTAGGGGCTCCTGAAATCGCTCCTAGGAGCAAGAAGCTACTAGTTCCCTCGCATTTGGCGTGGCTCCAGACAGCTTCTGGAGACCGCAAACCTCATCTGATCTTCCAAACCTCTGCACCACCCATTTTTGCAGCGAAAGCTCCAGACAGCTACGGAAAAACACCAGCCAAGGGGCTGTTGGCCACGTCTATGCCATTGCCCACCTGCAAGTAGAACTGGCGCGCCTGCCACGCCGGTTTAGCCGTCTGCTGGGTTTTTGAAGAGTATCAGCAGTCTAAAATGATCTAAAATGACAAAGAAGTGTTAACAAGCGGTCAAACCAAATCAGTAGTCTCCAGGATGGGTGGCCAAACCTCTGTCGGGCCGTCTGTGGCTTCGCTTCAGCAGTGCGACCTTAGACCTTAGACCTGCCTGTGGCGAGGTGGCCCCAGCTGAGGCTCTCAGGAGCAAAGGGCATCGCTACGAACGGAGCAAGGACGCTACGAACGGAGCTCCTGGCCTTACTACTAGTAGCAAGAAGCTACAAACATAACTGAAATAAAAAAACACACAGAACAAAAAATTAGACCACGGCCTAACTTGGAACGTGGTCATGCAAACACTCAACTTTGGCTGAGCTGGCGCCTGGCATTGCATACAAGAAACATCTAGAAAGTGAAATTGATGCAGTTGATCAGAAATGATCAACCAAGGCCAGTGAAGCATGGCTCTGCGCATGAAACATGAAGATCATAAAGCATCTTCTTACAAACAGGAGCCACTAAGCCGCGGTCGACCGCCGCCGCGCAGGGCATCGGCCTGCTCCAAGAGTTTCCGCAGTTCCAAGGTCTTCATCAACAAATCCTGCCAGCCTGGGGAGTCCATACGGAGGCGATATCTCCCCAACGGAGGTGGAGTTGCGGCCGGGAAATTGGGGCGGCAGTGGATGTGTCATGTATCTTCACCCTTTTGGGCCGGAGACGTTACGAACGAAGCATATCTGAATCGTCGTAGCGTGGTAAGTAACTGAAAGAACTGCTTTCAAGTTGATTCAGAACGAAGCATCAGTTCTACTTTAGGCGGACTAGTGACCCAGGAATCCCGGCGTCCTGGGAACCTGAAACGACGAAGACATGACGTGTCAGACATTGACATGTCTGCTGATGTTTGCTGAATTGTTTTATTTTCAGACATCAAAATAGAACGCCCAGGCATGGAACCAGGGCGAGTGAAGCCTACGGGCTTTGCTGTTTGTGAGCATAATCTTGTACGCGCAAGATCATACGGCCCTATCGTTCTGCAGATCGTAGCTTCAAGCATGCTACAAAGTCAATAATAGTGGCGCTGGATACTGCTTGGCCTTGGGCCAATGACACTTACGGGCTTTGCTGCTTGCGCGCATACTTTTGTGCGCATAAACATATTATACGCGCAAGATCATACGTTGTTATTCCCCAAATAGGGATAGCTATGGGGTTCTTGCTGCAAATAAGAATGAGCTGGCTGCGCGCGCTTTCGAAAGGGTGTCGGTGCTGGTGTTGGTGTTGTGGTCAAAGCGCACCGGTGCTGGTGTCAGCTGATTGTGCGCGCTGTGGAGGTGCCGTAAGCTGGCTGTACAGGCTGCATACATTCTGGTTCCAGCCGGTCGCATGTCAACAGGTCGTGGGATTCTGCCTAGCTATCTGGGTCTATGCTGGTGTAATTTGGATGGGTCACAATCAACCGTTCAGGTTCCAAATGAATGACTGCTGTTTGTGGTCTCGAGATGTGCATGCTGGGGGTAAATCATGGTAAATCAGTGTAGGCATCTAATTCCTTATCATTGAGGCAACGCATCTGATTATTGAAGGTGTTCTCTGCAGGAACCCCCATCTATGCTTCTTTTTCTCCTAGTCTCGTCTTTCGGATGGTCATGTCGGCCGAAGCAGGGTCGACTCTCGTCGCCTGCTTGGGTCATGTCGGCCGCAGGGTCGCAGCTGCCCTGGTCGTTCACGTAGAGCTGTACTGCTGCCACCATGGAGGCAAAAAGAGGGACACTCCTGAGATCTGGTTCCATGAGGCTCAGTTCTGAGTGACAGGACGTCCAGCACATGTTCTGAGTCAAGTCCGGAGTGAACTGACTAGTGAATTGGTGACTCATGGCAAAGGATTACATTCGGAGCTTTCCAAGTTCACCACGAGTAGTTCGTTCCCACAGGAAGACACAAAAGAGACTTCAGCGCAGCGATGGAAGAATGCCTGCAGCCGGCTGGTGCGTCCATTGTGGCTGATCCCATGGAACTCCCCACCCGATCCACCGCCGATTGACCGCCGGTTCTGCTGAGGCGCTTGTCAGAGATGTTCACGGACAAAGCGATGGCGATTTGCTGTGAGTCGCTGGGCGTCTCTGCATTGAGGATCCGGTTAATGTCGGGTGAGAACTGCTGGAAGTTGTATGTCACCTCCCTCATCCTGAGAGTGGAAACCGTCGTTTTTAATTGTTATTTCCAATGTTTTTGCGGCGACCTATTTTAGTCCGACTGAAGAGTTTGGGCATTTCGCGAGCGAAACCTTTTGAAACACATCACCTCATCAGCTGGCCAAGCATCTGGTGCATCGTGCAAAGCTTCGAAAGCACTGGCACACCCGCCTCGGTGCAACACTTCGTCATCAATCTTCGTCGTCAATCTTCTTTTATCTTCTTTTGAACATTTTAAACCCAAATATTCCAAGTGGCGGGACTGTCTGGTGTTGATGATGTTTGGTGTTTGGGACTTGAAGTTGTTCATAATAGTTCTTCCATCTGACCATGGAATGGGTTCCCCATACTCCCTTTGCCAGTGCGATGAAGCCTTCCAAGGGGCCCAAGTCGCGCCCTCGACAATGCCGACATGGCTGTTGGCGAAAAGGAGGCGGTTGTTCTTCAGAAGCCGCAGATTGGTGCCCACGTTGACACCCTGACCTCAATGGATATCGGATGGACACATTCGATTGGGTTCCTGGAGCCACGTGTTTTCACAGCACAGGTGGCAGAAAAACCGATGAGTCGATGAGCGTGGCAAACGCGGCGTTTGTGCCGGGCACGATCGTCTGCCACGCTCCTTTACAAACGAGACGGCTTCTCGGCCACAAAAGCAAAGAAGCGATGCCGGTGCCGGTTTGGAGTCTGGAGCAAGTCCCATACGGGATGTCTCTCACAAAAGGTCTGTTTGAGATCATGATCACTTGCACCGCGCAAATCCGCCAAAGAAACCTAAAGCCCAAGGTTCAAAGTATACCGAAACATCTTGCTTGAGCCACAGCACGGCACCGCCACTTCGAACCTGCGCACCCTGAGGGTGCTGGAATGCTTGGTATGTCGCCCTTGTGAGAAAACTGGTGGGAGGTCAATCCCTACACAACTCCATAGAGGTTAAGGGATGTCCATTAACCACCCCAAACCGGGGGCCCCTGGCAGCTGACCTACCTCTCACACCTGGACCTACGACTTGGCTGCAGGATACACCACCAGCCCCGGCGCTCAGGGGCTGATCAACATAGATTCCTTGCACATCCTCTGAATGAGCCTTGGCCGGTCATCCAGGAGTCGGTGCAGGTCCTCCAGGTGGTGAGGAAAAGAGGGCATCCACCATGTCCAAACCACCAGGAAAACGTTTCAGCCTAGAAGCATGGGACCATGATCACAAAATCAAGGGCACACAAGTGTGGCGTGGCAAGTTTCGCTTCATCAAAACTCTGTTGTTTCAACCTGGACGCCCTCCTCAAACAGAACTCTGATCAGCTGATGTGTGGCTGCAGTGTCTCGCTTTGCAACTCGATACAGCTCTTCAAGTGTTGAACCAAGAAAGTACAACCAGCCAATTCCTTTCACAGTGTCACATCCAGGTAATGCAGCGACAGCCCCTCATTGATCTCTGTGGCAGCTTTGGGGACGCAACAAACGTGGCAGGCGTGTTGCCGTAACCAGAGAATCCTGCAAGTACAGTTGTGCACACCCATGCTTCGGCGGCGGGAAACACAATTAACATAGTTTTTGCACACCCATCAATGAATGGCTCCAATGACCCACGTCTCATTCTCTGCAATCAAAGGGCACTGGGGCTCAAATGGTTGAGAAAATCATGTGGGTGCCTCCCTACCCAATTCCATACCGCCCAGCCACATGCGCTGACGCCCAGCGGTATCCACCACCAGGCCGTTGGTGGGGGCGCCAGCGCTCTTGGCTGCATCTACCAGCCTGAAACACGGATAAGAACGAAAACACGTCTGTCCGATCATATAGTACCCCGTTTGCATTCCTGTGCTTTTGGATGCAGCCGACCCACCGTCGGAGCAAACTGCTCGGTAGTGCAGGACAACTTGTCCATCAAATATATCCCAGACACTCCATGGGATTTGCCTACATTGGGGTGGTTTGCGGGGTCAATGTAGGCATATATGGCATTCGAGTGTCTGGGTATCAGTAGGTTTGGAGTTTGGGCCCAAACGAAAAAGGTGTAACACCAGCTTGTTGGATGATTTGAATGGCGAGAGCCCCCAACTCCAACTGACTTCAAACATCTTCAAACCATCTTTTGCTTTTCACCGCCAACTCCAACAAGGCAGCTGAAATGTTGATCTTACCCTCTCACGACTCGTGGACGGGTGCGGCCACTTCGCCTCCCGACCACGATGTTGGAGGTCACGAGGAGCGGAACGTTTTCGTTGGCCACTTGTGTCAAGACGGCCATATCCACGAACCTCGTGGGCCATCGTTGCTATGGACGAACGTAGGAGAACCAGGTGATCATTTTTTGAGGTGACGAACAAAGAACACGATGTGAAAAACGAGTGTGCGTGCAGGAGGGTCAAAACATGTCAAAACGTCGTGTGTCTACTGGGGACGTGAGACAGGAGAATTCAGAGTGTCTCAAGCGGGGTGCAGAACCAACAGGTACTCGCATGTCAACGCATGGCAACTCGCATGGCATTATGTTTTGACATTCTGCAACTCTTCAGCTGCTCATAATTAATTATTACTAATTATTAACCCGCACAGGCTTGTCACTACTAGCCGGAGTTGCTTCACTCACCTACCGCAGTCTTCTTCCCCCAGCAAAGGGGCCCTGAGCTGTCTCGAACTGTTGCCACGTGGTTGAGCAACAGCTGCGCAAAGGGGATCCACAATCCTCGGCAAACACGCTCGTGTGCCGGGCGAGCGTGCGAGCGTGGCAGACATGGATGAACGTGAGGCCACGTTGCGAACGCCTGGCCTCTAGGCCTCTAGGTCAATCGATTTGATTCGGGAGACATCATTGCGAACTGAAGCCAGCTGAAAGTGTAGGGCCAGGCACTTTTGGGAAAGTGCGTCTCTGGTACCTGAGGCTGGACCCTTGCCTGCTATGTCATGGGGTCACCTGAGATTGAAATAGATACCCAGCATTTCCCGCCCCAACCAAACGAACCTTCGGGGATCCGCGGGGTTGAAACCGCTGGACAACGGACATCAGGCCTCGTGGCAAAGAGCTCAAGCCAACTGATTCAGCCTCTGAACACTTCGGGATACTTCAGGGTGTCTTTTAACCCATTTGCCGCCCAATAGTAAGACATAGTAAGACTGCAAAACACGATGGGTGGACAGTGCAGTCTACAGTCTATACTCTATACACTGCTGGCTCATCAAGGGACTCGAGTTTTGATTGGCATTTCGATATGCTAGGAAATCATCGCTTTATGCCTGGGCTGGGAAAACTTGTTCCAAGGTCTTTATGATCGTTATGATTAAGACTCTCTTCAGCAGCGATTATTTGACATCTCTGTGCTAGCCCCACAGGCAGTGTCACTGCGGGTTTTGGTCACCCACCGCTTGCGGTGGCGTTCCAAGAAACGTTCACACAGGGGAACTTCTGGGACCATGAATGAATTCATCGTTGAACTGGAGTCATACTCAAGTCTCGATTCCATCCATCGAACTGTGTGGTTTCATGTGGTTTCGCTGTTTGGATGTTTGATGGATTTTTGGGAGTCTTGCCCTTCCATCAACCCGAAAGCGCTAGTCCTGAACGTTAATTAATATTGAGAAAATGCAAAACATGGAGCATTTCATTGTATTTCCTCTGGCTTCCCCGGTGAATCTGCAAATCCAAGACTCCCAAGACAACTTGTAGGCCGTCAGCCACTAGCTGATTCGGCGAGCCGATGATACCTTGCTCATCATCTCCTTGGTCGGGATTGAACAAGTCCACGACAATCACTACACTTCGACTCGCTAACACAAATTCCATCTATACCTCCACGGTCAGAAAACGGTCGGTTTTGAAGACATTTGAAGACCTTCCCGCTTGGTGTTGTCGCTGGAGACCCACAAACTGGAGCTCTGCTCTCTTGAGCGAGAGAACCGAAGCTGCGAGCTGCACAGCGCAGCTTCCGGACCGGATGAAAAAGTAAAAGGGAGCTCTGGTCCGCAGATGTGCTAAGTGACTATAGGTCGACCTGGTGTCGAAACACTTGCGAGAGGCACGGAGTGGTACTCAACCTATATGTAGGTTGGTCTCAAAAGAACGCAGCAGGTTAATCTTATGGGATACCCTAATCTCATGACCTCATGAGCATTCAAAAATAACTGTGACTCATGTCACTGGCGGCAAAAGCTGGCCGAGAATCCATTGATCAGTGCAAGCAAAGTTACGTTGAACAAATTTATGCTACCTGTGCGGTCCCGTGGTCAGGACTCGCATGGTCTCGCATGACCGGATGGCCACATGCTTGGGATTGGTGGGCAAAGAAACACATGATTTATTCATCCCCCGTGCTCAAGCCGTGCGTTCTTTCGTATTCTGACGTACATGGTCCATATTGGTCCATGCTTCTCACATCATGAACGTCTAGAATCTACAAAAGTACCCCCTGACCCGGACCCACTGTTGATGGGCATATAAATACTCTATCCGGTTTCCGTTTGGTACGTATTTAGTCGTATTTATATGTATTTTGCCTATCATCAACTATCCGACCTATCCCTCTTGCAGCTTCTGGGAACAGAAGGCGTGGGGGCTTCCCACCTTCTCCAGCAAATGTCTTTTGGGCGTTTCTTTCACCCCCATGGCCTATTAGGAGCGATCGGACGCTACGAACGGGGCTCCTGGCATCGCTGCGCACGGAGCAAGGACGCTATGAAACCCATGGTGTCCGATTGACTTCGCTGCTTGGCTGGTGGCCCCCCCAGCCCATTGGCTCGGACGCTCACAACCATCGAGAACGACGAGAATGGCCTTCAGCACCGAACCATCGAGAACAAAACACCTCGGAGACCTCTGCAACCCGCTTTCAAGCCCCCCCCAAAAAGAATGCTCGGATGAGCCGCGCGGCAACGATGTACCAAGAATTGCGCAATCTGACTTGAATATGCATTGAAAAGGGCATCTACAGAAAATCCACGTACAGTAGATCTACCCCAAATTCCTAAATCGGATACCCCAAATGATCCGGCCTGAACTGAAAGAAAGAAACACAGACTGTTGAATCTGAGCAAGTCCTGCCTTTCAGCAGTACTATAGTTACATACCACAAAGGGTTTAAGGTACCCTCGGTTCCACACACCCTGTCTCAACCGTAGACGATGATCATTCGGATCAACCTGCATTTGTCACCATCATTCCCAAAATTATGGAGTGCAAACTTATAGTAACTGATAGTATAGTAAATGAATTAATGTAAATGTCAAATTAGCTTTGCCCTCAAACATCCTATTGAAACCTTTATTTGTCACCTTCCCCAGGACACTTCCCAAGTCCCTCTACGGAACGCGTTCAGCAGGCTGCACTCTGCTTAACAAAAAACAAACAAACTCGTGCTATCTCGTGTTCGCATCTGTCGTCCGGTCATTCTGGGTGCCTCTCATCCGGTTGGCGTTGGCCTCTGGATCGATGTCCTCAGGGTGGGGCCGATGGATCTGAGACCATCCAAATGGTGGGACGCTGCCCGAGATCCCTTCCGAAAAAGAAAGACGTTGGGTTTAGTTATACTAAATGGGTTCAGTATGTCTTAGTCAATGGACTAAGGTTTGGAGAGGTCCATCGAAAACACGATGGTTTTAGACCGAGTCCGTTGACCGAGTCGACAGGTCTCAGTCGTGAAAAACCTGCACCGACTCACCGAGCCTTCGGACGTCCAGACAGCCGGGGCATGACGGATGCCGGCCCAGCCCACCACTTCCGTGGTCGTCTCTGGTCGTCGTTTTTCGTCTGCCCTGTTGAGCTATGGCCTGAGTGGACCACGCGTACGGTTCGTAGGGGAAAGTTGCGTCTTCCAAAGGTCCCCTATGAAGATGACCCACGTCATCGTATCATCTGCTCATCTTGATGCTGGAAAGTACCCATGTCATCCTGCTGATATAAGTCCTATATTACTCTTGTCAACAAAACCTGGACCAAACCAACATAGCTCCTCCACACACCTGCCCAGGAAAAATCGGAGTTCTCTAGATTTTCTTAATCCGTGCTGACCCGTGCTCTCTGGGATCCCATCCAAGTGGCAAGTGAAACTTGAAGAAATTCCTTTGACATGCGTTGCGTCAACATTCGCTGTCGCCCCGCCACGTCGATGGTCTTTCCTGAGGACGGACGGTTGACTCTTTTTCGGCCATATGAAGGTCAGGCCATTCAAAGTTTCGGCTGCTCTTTTTTCTGCGGGGAGGAAAGAGAGAGGCGATGCAACATGGAATGGGTGCCTGGGTGTGGTAGTAGGTGGACTGTGGACCGGAGCTTTCAAAGACACGTTGATGGACCTTGCGACACGTATCCTGGCGAAAGCATCTCCATGGTCCTTCTGGTCAAGCACTCGATGGGGTCTGGTCCGATGTCAGGTCCGGGAGAGCGACATATATACACATAGATACATATATATAGTTACATATATATTATATCTAAATAATAGAACCATGATCCAGGTGTGTACAATTACTCCATATGCGTATTTGCTGATTGCACATTTGTGGAAGAGAACAACACTTCAGCAGGAAGGAATGCGTGTGTTCGTATCCGGTATCAGAACATCCATGTGGGCGCGGCCGCAGTGGAATTAGGATATATTGCTGTAGGATAATATAGTACTATTGGGAGTCCATGTTGAAGTATGTTGAAGTAAGAGTCGTGCGGGACGGTCAAGAAACTGTTTTTTAACGACACAACATTCCGTTTCAACGGCATTGGAGGAAGGACATTCGACCGTGTGAGCGGTGTGCGCTTGCATCAATCTCTTGGAAGATGGCGAAAGGGTGTCTACTGCCGAACCATCGCAAAAACGAACTTTTGTCGTGGGACCGTGGGGGTGTTTGTTTTCTGTGCCCAGCAAATAAATCATTGGTAGCAAGAAATCTGCCAAACTCCACTCACTACGCTCATCGCAGCATGATCCAAACCTGCCAGGAGTCCCCAATTTTGGGCTTCCGCATGTCTCAAGAGCGGCAGTGACAGCACAAGCCGCCACCACCAAACCATATTGAGCGAGTGCCGGAGTTCCAGTTGAAACGTGTGCGAAGTCTGGAACCGGTCAAACACTGAGCCAGCGGCGGTGAATCCAAATCGTGCAAACTCATGAAGAAGGAATCCTGGTCAGGGCCTGCTATGATGAACCGAACCTGGTCAGGAGCTTCTGGAGCAAGAAAACATCCTAAGAAAAGGAAAGGAAGGACTACTTTGTTTGCAATGTGTTCGAAGGGTAGCATGTCAGCTGTTGTGATGCAAGTAATGTTTGACTTCATCAACCCTGTATGATGGAGACGTTTGGCATCGTTTGGCAATCCTGGTGTTGGATCTCGAGGTCTTTCTCAACGTTGACAAACCAACTTCTATTCGTCATTGACATGATGAAGTCGTTCAGTACGCCTGTCCCGCCACTGCCCAGCATGTTTTTTTCAGTTTCGAAGGTTTTGAATTTCTCAGCAAACTGCTGGTGGAAGCCCGTTCCACCCCCTTCTCTCTCTCTGACAGGCCCAGCGGTCTTTTTTCGGACGCTTTCACTGGGGGGGGTATCGGGTGAGACGGGGCGGCGAGGCTCGCCGCTGCGTGCGCCTCACTGGGCCTCCTTGGCTTCCTCAGCGGCTGAGTGGCTCAGGCGGCTCAGATAGAGCGATCGAAGAAATGCCTTTGACTCTGGAAATGCATGTCATCTGGTGCGATATCTGGTTCATTCGCATCAAATTCCATTTAAGAGATTCGTGAAAAGGTCCTCCAAATCACTGCACTCTGCAGGCCCATAAGTTTTCGCATGGTTTCGCCTTTTGGACCCAAATGGTGGGTGCGTTGGTCTTTGACCTCAAGGGATGCTGGCTTTGATGCTTCCTTTCCAACGGTGCCGGGGCGGGGTCCGACCGGTCCCCGAGCGAGCTTGAGATCAATTCGTCACGTAACGGTTGGAGTGCCCCCCCCGTTACGTCAGGTTCGTCAAGAGTCCATCTGATATCATCTTGACAATATGCATCAACCATCTTGGCCCAAACAAAGATTTCACAGAACCTGGAAGTCTATTGTTAAGGAAGAACAAATCCCTGGCCTGTGGCCGAATCTGGCTCCCTGGTCTTGCAGAACCACCCCCAAACAACACTCAGGGCTTATAGTGATGACATGTGGTGACTTTCTCTGCCCATCGCTGCTAATCAAGGGCGAGGATTCCCTTTCGTAGTGGAAGAGACTTCACCATCAACCTTCTTGAACCAGGGTGCTACATGCTTGGACTTGGATCAACCCACCTCCATCCACCCCTTTTGCCCAATCTTGAGCCCGACTCCTATAGACCTTTTGATGACGCCATCAGGAGCTCCCACAGGCCAACGGTCTCACAGGCAACGGTCGCGTCCAGGAGGCCATCTCTTTGAGGATCTCCTGCGCCGTCTTCGGCAGCGGTTTCTGCTCCCTGCTTGTCAGGCTGGCCTGGGCCGTCGAGAGTGCCAGCACAGCGTATTCATAGCGTCAAAGCCCAGACTGGCCGAGCCGGGCGTGTCGTTGGGTGGGTCGGGTTCCCAGTGTGGTGCTTCTTGAAGCACTGGATTCTAGGTTCATCTTCAGGGTCCTGGGTAGCACCTGCGTGAGCAAATGAAGGTGGCTTCTCATCCCATGGAATCCTTTTCAACGGCGGATTTCCGGAGTCGGTAGCCTGCCTGATTTGGCCGACATGGGGTTAGAACAACTTGCTAACCTCAGCTGTGGCCAAATCCAGAAAGGACCAGAGATGATTTTCCATAATTCTTCCCCCAAAACTAGACCCTTGATCTGGCGCGAGTCCACCAAGCTCAGTGTGGATCTCCATGAATCATTTGCCATGAAGACGAACAGAAAGCCCAAGACGGCACCCGAAAACGGCAGGACCGAAGTTGTAGCCACCAACCCCCGAACAATCCCTCCTTGCCTGTCGCTGGGACTCTTCAAACTCCTCTTTGGTCATGGAATACAAAGGTTCCACGCACTGCGAACCTTGACTCGTCGGTTCGGCGAATGAAGATCATGGGATGAACATTGGAAGCGCTTCGCACTTGCGCCATGGAGCATGATGAACATCGGAAGCGCATCCCCAGCAGGTTGGTGAAAAACCTCAACCACTCCATGATACTCCATGTGTTGTTCAATCGGTTTGAGTTAAGCCATGTTTCATCATGTTTCCCATCTGGCACATCAAGGAACTCCCAATGTGATATTCCGATATTTAGTGTGTAGACCGTTGATAAATCATGACGATAAGTCACACCTCCATCATCATGGAAAAATGCCATCTCCTGTCTGTAGAAATGGATCATCATCATGGATCATGTCTGTAGAAATGCCATCTACTGTCTGAAAACGGTGCCCATCCTTTTCGATCTTCCATCATCTTCCATGGGCACAACGACCAACATCATCCTTTTCACGAGGCCAGGAAGCTGGGGAAGAAGAGCTGCTTCAGCTCAAAGGCAGCAGTCCCACACCTCAGCGAGGTCGGGGCGAGATGAACAGGGAATGTTTGGCACTAGTTTGGTGGACCCAAAATCTGGACTGACATTGAGTTATTTGTTTTCCTTCTCCATCTCGAAATCGGTTTAACATCGAGCAGCTACAGTTTTTTCGTTTTTCGAAAATACTTCATATATGGATCATGGAGACTTTGCTTTCCCCCGCATGCCTCAGTGAACTGGTGCTCAAATGGATGTGGGTCAAAGATGGTCAAAGCCTGGGCCCCAAAACCATGTCCCTGGTAGTCTGTTCTGTGCATTCGGTGGGTCAACCAAGGTCCTCCTGTTTTGACCCACAGCCAAATCGTGTATGACCTTGCACGCCTGTGGAGTTGGAGAAGTTGAGGCGCCGCTTGATGTCTCATTGAGGTGTTGCGCATTCCGGTGCTTGAGATATGCTTAAGGCCCCAGAAATCTTTTTGAAGGACTGACCGATCCAGTAAAGTGGTCAAAGGAGACAGCAAGAAGACAGTGCCACGATCCAGATCGAGCTAAGAGTAATCAGCAAGTCTTGAACCGATCACTGGGCCTTTGAGTGATTTTAAAGGATTTCCAATATGACATTGTTCTGCCAAATGAATGGATTGAGGCGACAGATCCAACCTTTGAGCTGTTTTGTCAAGGAGCAAGTCTATGTTCAGTCTGAATCCAGTGATTCCATTCACATCCTCCGGAGAACGTTTTGGGGGTCGAACAAAAGGCTTCAAAAAGCCTCACCGTCCTGCCGAGGAGCACATCCGCGTAGGAAATCATTCCAACGGAACGCTCCTGACGAGACGCACGACGGCTTTTCCAGATAGAGAAACGCAAAACAAAAAAAGCAAGCACCATACATCACCATATGCCATATAGCATCATACAGCCGTTTTAGTATAGGGCATGATAGCAACTCTGACTTCATTGAAATTCGCAGGTTCGGTAGAACCCACGTTCCAACAGTCTGACGCTTCTGAACTAAACTATGCTACTCACGTCGTGGCTCCCGGCCCTTGCCTTTCAAACGACCCAAGGAACAGTGGCTCCTGGCCTTGAAATCCTGGTACGTGACACTGAGGTAGAACAGAGCCTGCCCATCCAATTCCCAGCGACCGTAGAAGAACGTGCTCCGAAGGAGACGGCGGAACGTCTCCAGTGGCCTTGCTGCTTGACAAAAGAATCGAATCAAGGGAATTGTCAAGCTGGAACTGCTCCCTGAAAGTCAAACTGGCCCCAAAAAACTACATCTGACCACTTCCGGCATGGCACTCCAGTATACTCCACTGGCGAAACAGTCATTCCACCTGCGAAACATCCTCTACAAAGGCAACCCAGGCTCAAGCCATCTGACATGCCCACAGCGAGGCGATCATATAGAGTCTATCATACCAGTCCCATGCAGCTCCTACCGTGGCCTTGCCACGAACAGCCCCGCCGTGTCGCTGATCGTCCGTTGGGTCCCCCCCGAACCGTAGCCGTAGGCATGTGGAACGTCTGAATGGCACAATGCCAGGAAGCGCACCCAAGTCAATCCTAGAGTTCTTGTGTGGGCAAAGTGCTGATGCTTGTGTGGTGCCACCCGACACAATGACCTGATGCACTTGTCTATGACCTGATGCTCACCTGACCTGATGACGATCACAGACATAGCTTGACATAGGAGATCTATTTTTCGCCAGGCGGACCTACTCCCTCACCTGCAAATGACGTAATGACTACTATAGCCTTCACACTTTACGTCCTATTCTTAGGAGCTACAAACCAGGGAGGCTCGCGAAGACCCTCACACTGGTCTCACGCCTCGGCGCGAAGGCGTGCAAAGGCGTGCGTTCGGACACGGAGGCGTGAGCTCTGAGGTCTGGGCAGCAGCCAAGCCCAAACCAGCGGGGATAAAGAGGAAATAGGCTGGCCTTGGTGGTGACCCTTTTTGTTTGTGCAGGGTGAGAAACCATCAACAACTATCAGCTCACACTTTTGAGAATGTGAGATCACACGCGGGAGTTCACAGATGAGAGCACGCGACAAATGAGCACCCGGCCAGGCCCGACATGTATTCGCCCACACATCACATGAGAGTACACACAAGAGCACATCTGAAGACACATAAACTTTATGTCATTAAGTGGACTTCCTATCGCCCCCCACATGTTGTGCTTCTCACAAACAGAGTCCAGCAAGAGAGCGCACAACACGGCCAGCATGCTTGCGATAAGGTGCCCAGCCTGCCAAAATCACCATCGGATGGGATGTTGTATATGTTATTATGTTCTTTCTGTGTCACTCCGGCTTCCAGATTTTTCAGCAACTCCCGCAACTCTGTGGGGGCCAGTGGCAGAGTCGTGCACTGTAGCAAAAGCTGCATGTCGGCTTATCAGTTTGCTTTTGAGGTGTTCAGGGTTCAGAATAATTTATGCGACGCAAACATGGTGAGATCCCGTCGACCATCTTCATTTTCGAAGAAGTTGGCCAGTTCATCGACTGTGCAGCACTCTACTATCTCAGAATTTCATAGAGAAGGATAGAAGTCCAGCGTGCAGAAACACGGGCAAACATCTGTGGCGATATCAGATCAAGTCTTCTGGACACCTCCAATTTCATGTAATGTCTGATGGCCAGGTGCTACCCCAGTTCTTAGTCCAGAATCTTGACCCATGCCCTTGACCAAGGCCTGCGCCAACCCGCCAACCCCCCTGCCGGGGCGCCCGATGGATTCATCGCTCCGCTCCGGGCCGATCTCGACGCCATCCATGTAGTTCTCCAACTGCACCGGCCACACGGGTGGACGGGTGGCCGTGGGGCGGATGGGGCGGAGGGGGATCCTGGGAAACAAAGTTGCTTGGGCAACCGCGGAGGGAAGAACGCCACGTCTCTGTAGGTCCGTTTCCAAACCCGGGTAAGCCGTCCAAGGCACGACGGCTAAGATGCGATACGATGCGAGATCCGAAGAGGTCTATGTCTTGATGAAACCTAGACAGAGTCGACTCAGTCTGCCTAGACAAGCGAAATTCTGAAGTTTGTTGAGGGTTGACCCAAGCCTCAGCCAAGACCTCTGCTGAGAAACATCCCGGCCTACAAAGCCTCTCAAGAACAGCTCGCTCAAGCCGGTTCATAAATCCTCAACCCTTGTGCTGTCACTCAAGAATAGTCAAACAAGTATAGTCTCATCATGTCTCCTTTGTGGACTCAACATTCTAAACAACACACAAAACCATGCAGTGCGGCCTGTTTTTCCCGTTGTCTAATGATGTCCTGGAGAGCAACGGAGCGGTGGGCACGAGGGGTTACTGCTACCGTCGGGTT
>CAXIVM010002355.1:0-31051 GCA_964035705.1 Porites rus | reverse complement strand
AGGTTACTTGAACCGCGGCTTAGAGACGCCTTAAAAGAGTAAACAAAAGCCACTCCATAAGATCAGATCAGATCAGATCAGATCAGATAAGATAAATACTTTTTCTTCGAAGTGGTCAGTACATGCACCTTAGTCAAGAAACTGGTTATCAGGTACCCGGGTAATGAAAACTACCGTAAACATCAATATTGAATAGTCAGAATCCCTCCCGCTTAACTGATTTGAAGTATTAAAACCCTTACATCCCGGAAAATATATATTTGCAGCCTGGTAAACCGTTCTCTTGTTCTCAAGTGCAGTACCGAAGTGACCTGTTCATGCCTGTAACACTTTTAAGTAACGTTGTTTTACGAATTACGTCAGTTGATTCTCTGGCGTGGTGTAGTGGTCATCGCGCTGGGAAGGAGATCCTGCGGAAACTGTTTGGCTCGGTGCGTGTTGTCACCCAGCAATCGTTTATTTGTTTCTTTTTTTTTTCTTCTTTTCTCCTTGCTTACATAAAAATCATCTTTTAAAACCTTTATCTGTTTTTTGTTGTTGTTGTTGTTGTTTTTTTTTTTTATGTAAAAAGTAAAGTTGAACGGGGAAATAGAGGAATGATTTGTTCGTTTTAATGGGAGCAAGTGTGCGAGCGAGCGAGTGTCGGGGTTTATAATGACGATTGAAAACTCTAAGAAACCGTGTTGAGTGTTGATCATTGCTTTTTTTGACATTTGGTGGCTCCTAAAAGAGCCGTTGTTTAGATCTGGTATTGAAGAATGGTTTTCACTTGCTACTAGTGTACTTCGTGACGGCCTTGGTACCCTCACTGACTGCGTGCTTTGCGAGTTCTCCTGGAAGGAGCAGTCTGATGGCTGTCTGAATCTCGCGGGAGCTGATAGTGGACTTCTTGTTGTAGTGGGCTAGACGGGAGGATTCTGTAGCAATGCGCTCGAAGATATCGTTCACGAAAGAGTTCATGATACCCATTGCTTTGCTGGAGATTCCGGTGTCAGGATGTACCTGCTTTAACACTTTGTAGATGTAGATCGCATAACTCTCCTTCCGTTTCGATCGCCGTTTTTTCGTACTGTCGCCCGACGTGGATTTTGCCTTACCGCCGCTCTTCTTCTCTCCTTTTTTAGCTGCAATCGGTTTAGGTGCCATGGTAAAGAAAGATATCTCTGCCTTTTCGAAATCGAGTTTGCTAATTCGGGATATCACAGTTTCTATTTATGTTGCCAAATTCAATAGGATCAATTAATATGCGGATCGCAAGTTCTCGTCGGTGATTGGTGTTTTGTTTTTCTCGGTGTAAACAATGGAGCGTGCCGCCAATCGACACAAAGAGAACAATTGCAAGGCTAGAATTTCTTTTTATGAGCCAATGTTAGACTTTTGATTGGTGCAATCTGATCCACGAAACGCAGTCCGCGCGTGATAAATTATGGCGGCCGAAGTTATGTCTTGGAAAACAGTCTCCTGAAACTTAAACTGAAACTTAATATACGAGTTAGTCGACAAAATGACCGGACGAGGAAAAGGTAAAGCCCAGGGCACCAAGTCAAAGACTCGTTCTTCCAGGGCAGGACTACAATTTCCTGTTGGTCGCATCCATCGCCTTCTTCGTAAAGGCAACTACGCTGAACGCGTCGGAGCCGGTGCTCCCGTGTACTTGGCTGCCGTACTTGAGTATCTGAGTGCTGAGATCCTCGAGTTAGCAGGAAACGCAGCACGCGACAACAAGAAGTCAAGAATCATTCCTCGTCACCTCCAGCTGGCTGTGCGAAATGACGAAGAATTAAACAAACTCCTTGCCGGTGTCACCATCGCTCAAGGCGGTGTTCTTCCCAACATTCAGGCAGTATTACTACCTAAAAAGACAGAGAAGAAACAACACTAAGCGACGGCAACAACCATAAATACAAACGGCTCTTTTAGGAGCCACCAAGTCTAGAATAAAGTCATGACCAATCACGATATAAATTTGTAATCTACCCCCCAAATAGTATTCGCCGTCTCAGTTTGGGATTAATAACTGGATGGATACTTAGCCGCAAATAATTATGTCTCGCGGAAACTTGCTATTTCTACTTGTTTTTGCATGGTTCCATGTTCCTAGTTTTGTTCATAAATGCGTATACCAAAGCATATTTAGCGTTATTTCGGCTATAGCATGTAAGAAAGAAACAACAGCAACCACAACATTGCTTGAAACTGAAACCAGTCTTAGGTCAGTTTAGCTCGGTGTAACATGAATTTAAAGACTGATGTGATTATATCATGAAAGTTGAAATTGCGTTTGCTTTTTATGCAGGTTTCATTCGCGCTGTTTCCAACAGGTTTTTATACGAACTTCGAGGTACATACCAAGCGACAATCGAACAACTTTCTGATCTTTTTAAACGAGTACACAATTAATCGCATTCCTACCAACCGGGAACAAACATTGCTGCTACTACTGAGCTTGAAATATTGTTTTCTTTGCGTCAAAATTACAAGAGATCGTCGTGATTTCATTCAGTACATAAGCTGTTTACGTAAAATAAACAGACACAGTTATAAACCGTCGTCGGTAACGACACAAACCAGCTCGCTCTCTTAATTCTGCGACAACAACAACGTACAGCAACAGTTTATTCACTAACTAAAGACAAAAGCTTTACAGTATTGTATGCCCCGCAAAGAGCTATGAGGCTAATCTAGACGGGAAAAAATAATTTCCCTTTATAAGTAACGACTGCGCTGCTGTAAAGTCACAAAAAAAGAAAAAACTCGCGTGGACGCACCCAGTAAATAAAGCGCTGAATCGATTTCAGGTGTATGTTGTCTTGTTCATATGTGTATAAACCTTCGGCAATGATCGTAATGAAAACAAATTCTCTTATCACGTATTTGGTCAGAGCTTTTCATACATTTGTTGGCTCCTAAAAGAGCCGTTGGTTTAAGTGTTGATCAGGGATCACAGTGTATTCTAACCCCCAAAACCGTACAGAGTACGTCCTTGTCGTTTCAGAGCGTATACTACGTCCATGGCTGTAACGGTCTTACGCTTGGCGTGCTCGGTGTAGGTCACGGCATCGCGGATAACGTTCTCAAGGAAAACTTTCAGAACACCGCGTGTCTCCTCGTAGATCAGTCCAGAAATTCGCTTTACACCCCCACGGCGAGCGAGACGACGGATCGCTGGCTTGGTAATTCCTTGGATATTATCGCGTAGAATCTTACGATGACGCTTAGCACCACCTTTGCCCAAGCCTTTACCTCCTTTGCCGCGACCGGACATTCTCGGTTGTCTGAATTATCGTCAAGGTTTAAAAAGGGACAGGTCTCGTACTATGTTAAATCACTGCAGAACAGAAATTACTTTTCAATCTATACCCTTCAATCTGACCTCTCGGGAAACATTATTTCTTGTGTTTACATAGATTTGTTCTTAGTAAAAGGACAACAAAAGAATATTATAATTTTCTTTCGCCCCACTGTCTATTGTAAGGCATGCAAATCAAAGCAGGGTGTCTCCGAAGCCGAACCAATCAGAAATACATAAATTCTTAAATATCCAATCGGCTTGCGACAGCCTCCTGATAAATCGCGGCCATAAAAATTGCCAAGCTTTCACATAGAGCCTTTAATCTTCTGAACATCAGTTTCACAGTCATGGCCCGAACCAAGCAAACAGCGAGAAAGTCCACCGGAGGAAAAGCGCCTCGTAAACAGCTGGCTACTAAGGCAGCTCGAAAGAGCGCTCCTGCTACTGGTGGCGTGAAAAAACCGCACCGTTACAGGCCAGGAACAGTGGCCCTCAGAGAGATCCGTCGTTATCAGAAGTCCACCGAGTTGCTGATTCGCAAGTTACCGTTTCAGCGTCTTGTTCGAGAAATCGCTCAGGATTTCAAGACCGACTTGCGCTTTCAAAGCTCAGCCGTGCTGGCTCTTCAAGAGGCTAGCGAAGCCTACCTGGTCGGTCTTTTCGAGGACACCAACCTTTGCGCCATTCACGCTAAACGTGTCACCATCATGCCTAAAGATATCCAGTTGGCTCGTAGGATCCGGGGCGAACGTGCATAACAGCTCAGCTCGGTTCTGACAATCTCACATTACAAACGGCTCCTTTAGGAGCCACCACCTGACAATAAAAGTTAATGGCCAATAAACTACTTCTTACCTTGTCTCTACTTGTTTCTTTTTTAGCTACTAGTGAAATGAGACAGACATAATTCTCATACTCTACGCCGTTACAGGTTTTTCGCGATAATACACACAACACAAGTGCTGCACAGGACACAGTAGAGTACTAGTATCTCTAAGCTTACCAAAAAATTAGTGATTGCGCCCAACATCTCCTTATTCGTTCAGTTAATCTCTCTGCCTGTCTTCCTAAGTTGACGTTTACAATCCATCTCATTTTCAAAGAACTTAGCAAACGTCTTAGAGGTTACAGATCTATCGCGATCAGTAGTAACTGATCCCTCTGCGGTCCGCTATAACAACTTAAGAAAAGAGTTGCGCAAGTAACCAACATTAGCTATCGCTGTGGAGACTATAACGAGACATGTCTGCCAAAAGCACCCAGAAGAAAGCTTCTAAACAGCCGGCCGAACACCCTAAGTATGCAGAAATGATCATACAAGCCCTTCACGCCCTGAAAGATCGTAATGGTTCCTCGCGTCAGGCTGTCGACAAGTACGTTAAGAACCATTTCAAAGTGGGAGACAAAGCAAGTCATTTTATTAAAATGGCTCTTAAGAGAGGCGTGGAGAGTGGTCAATTTATCAACACCAAAGGGTCCGGAGCTTCAGGTTCTTTCAAGGTCAACAAAGAAGTACAGAAAGCAAAGGCAACCAAAGACCCGGCGAAGAAGACCAAAACCGCCGATCCAGCCAACAAACCAAAAATAAAGAAGGTCGCCGCGAAAGAAAAGACCGCCCGCAAACCAGCCGAGAAAACCAAGAAATCGCCGGGTAAGAAAGTTTCCAGCAGCAAGAAGAAGACACCTCTCGTGCCAAAGAAGACTGCTACAAAGAAGCCGTTGCCTAAGAAAGCGAAAGAAAGCAAAGCCTCGGTTAAAAAAACAGTCAACAAGAAAGTCAGTGGCAAGTAAAACTCGCCCGCTTATTCAACTACCGGCTCCTTTAGGAGCCACCAAATAAAGTAAAGTCATCACCAATATCACCTCTAGTATGTTGACCTTAGGTCACCGTCACCTATAGCACAGTATTTATTTCTCCTTTGCCGAAACTGATTTCGTTTTTGTTGAGCAGAAGGTTACTTGAACCGCGGCTTAGAGACGCCTTAAAAGAGTAAACAAAAGCCACTCCATAAGATCAGATCAGATCAGATCAGATCAGATAAGATAAATACTTTTTCTTCGAAGTGGTCAGTACATGCACCTTAGTCAAGAAACTGGTTATCAGGTACCCGGGTAATGAAAACTACCGTAAACATCAATATTGAATAGTCAGAATCCCTCCCGCTTAACTGATTTGAAGTATTAAAACCCTTACATCCCGGAAAATATATATTTGCAGCCTGGTAAACCGTTCTCTTGTTCTCAAGTGCAGTACCGAAGTGACCTGTTCATGCCTGTAACACTTTTAAGTAACGTTGTTTTACGAATTACGTCAGTTGATTCTCTGGCGTGGTGTAGTGGTCATCGCGCTGGGAAGGAGATCCTGCGGAAACTGTTTGGCTCGGTGCGTGTTGTCACCCAGCAATCGTTTATTTGTTTCTTTTTTTTTTCTTCTTTTCTCCTTGCTTACATAAAAATCATCTTTTAAAACCTTTATCTGTTTTTTGTTGTTGTTGTTGTTGTTTTTTTTTTTTATGTAAAAAGTAAAGTTGAACGGGGAAATAGAGGAATGATTTGTTCGTTTTAATGGGAGCAAGTGTGCGAGCGAGCGAGTGTCGGGGTTTATAATGACGATTGAAAACTCTAAGAAACCGTGTTGAGTGTTGATCATTGCTTTTTTTGACATTTGGTGGCTCCTAAAAGAGCCGTTGTTTAGATCTGGTATTGAAGAATGGTTTTCACTTGCTACTAGTGTACTTCGTGACGGCCTTGGTACCCTCACTGACTGCGTGCTTTGCGAGTTCTCCTGGAAGGAGCAGTCTGATGGCTGTCTGAATCTCGCGGGAGCTGATAGTGGACTTCTTGTTGTAGTGGGCTAGACGGGAGGATTCTGTAGCAATGCGCTCGAAGATATCGTTCACGAAAGAGTTCATGATACCCATTGCTTTGCTGGAGATTCCGGTGTCAGGATGTACCTGCTTTAACACTTTGTAGATGTAGATCGCATAACTCTCCTTCCGTTTCGATCGCCGTTTTTTCGTACTGTCGCCCGACGTGGATTTTGCCTTACCGCCGCTCTTCTTCTCTCCTTTTTTAGCTGCAATCGGTTTAGGTGCCATGGTAAAGAAAGATATCTCTGCCTTTTCGAAATCGAGTTTGCTAATTCGGGATATCACAGTTTCTATTTATGTTGCCAAATTCAATAGGATCAATTAATATGCGGATCGCAAGTTCTCGTCGGTGATTGGTGTTTTGTTTTTCTCGGTGTAAACAATGGAGCGTGCCGCCAATCGACACAAAGAGAACAATTGCAAGGCTAGAATTTCTTTTTATGAGCCAATGTTAGACTTTTGATTGGTGCAATCTGATCCACGAAACGCAGTCCGCGCGTGATAAATTATGGCGGCCGAAGTTATGTCTTGGAAAACAGTCTCCTGAAACTTAAACTGAAACTTAATATACGAGTTAGTCGACAAAATGACCGGACGAGGAAAAGGTAAAGCCCAGGGCACCAAGTCAAAGACTCGTTCTTCCAGGGCAGGACTACAATTTCCTGTTGGTCGCATCCATCGCCTTCTTCGTAAAGGCAACTACGCTGAACGCGTCGGAGCCGGTGCTCCCGTGTACTTGGCTGCCGTACTTGAGTATCTGAGTGCTGAGATCCTCGAGTTAGCAGGAAACGCAGCACGCGACAACAAGAAGTCAAGAATCATTCCTCGTCACCTCCAGCTGGCTGTGCGAAATGACGAAGAATTAAACAAACTCCTTGCCGGTGTCACCATCGCTCAAGGCGGTGTTCTTCCCAACATTCAGGCAGTATTACTACCTAAAAAGACAGAGAAGAAACAACACTAAGCGACGGCAACAACCATAAATACAAACGGCTCTTTTAGGAGCCACCAAGTCTAGAATAAAGTCATGACCAATCACGATATAAATTTGTAATCTACCCCCCAAATAGTATTCGCCGTCTCAGTTTGGGATTAATAACTGGATGGATACTTAGCCGCAAATAATTATGTCTCGCGGAAACTTGCTATTTCTACTTGTTTTTGCATGGTTCCATGTTCCTAGTTTTGTTCATAAATGCGTATACCAAAGCATATTTAGCGTTATTTCGGCTATAGCATGTAAGAAAGAAACAACAGCAACCACAACATTGCTTGAAACTGAAACCAGTCTTAGGTCAGTTTAGCTCGGTGTAACATGAATTTAAAGACTGATGTGATTATATCATGAAAGTTGAAATTGCGTTTGCTTTTTATGCAGGTTTCATTCGCGCTGTTTCCAACAGGTTTTTATACGAACTTCGAGGTACATACCAAGCGACAATCGAACAACTTTCTGATCTTTTTAAACGAGTACACAATTAATCGCATTCCTACCAACCGGGAACAAACATTGCTGCTACTACTGAGCTTGAAATATTGTTTTCTTTGCGTCAAAATTACAAGAGATCGTCGTGATTTCATTCAGTACATAAGCTGTTTACGTAAAATAAACAGACACAGTTATAAACCGTCGTCGGTAACGACACAAACCAGCTCGCTCTCTTAATTCTGCGACAACAACAACGTACAGCAACAGTTTATTCACTAACTAAAGACAAAAGCTTTACAGTATTGTATGCCCCGCAAAGAGCTATGAGGCTAATCTAGACGGGAAAAAATAATTTCCCTTTATAAGTAACGACTGCGCTGCTGTAAAGTCACAAAAAAAGAAAAAACTCGCGTGGACGCACCCAGTAAATAAAGCGCTGAATCGATTTCAGGTGTATGTTGTCTTGTTCATATGTGTATAAACCTTCGGCAATGATCGTAATGAAAACAAATTCTCTTATCACGTATTTGGTCAGAGCTTTTCATACATTTGTTGGCTCCTAAAAGAGCCGTTGGTTTAAGTGTTGATCAGGGATCACAGTGTATTCTAACCCCCAAAACCGTACAGAGTACGTCCTTGTCGTTTCAGAGCGTATACTACGTCCATGGCTGTAACGGTCTTACGCTTGGCGTGCTCGGTGTAGGTCACGGCATCGCGGATAACGTTCTCAAGGAAAACTTTCAGAACACCGCGTGTCTCCTCGTAGATCAGTCCAGAAATTCGCTTTACACCCCCACGGCGAGCGAGACGACGGATCGCTGGCTTGGTAATTCCTTGGATATTATCGCGTAGAATCTTACGATGACGCTTAGCACCACCTTTGCCCAAGCCTTTACCTCCTTTGCCGCGACCGGACATTCTCGGTTGTCTGAATTATCGTCAAGGTTTAAAAAGGGACAGGTCTCGTACTATGTTAAATCACTGCAGAACAGAAATTACTTTTCAATCTATACCCTTCAATCTGACCTCTCGGGAAACATTATTTCTTGTGTTTACATAGATTTGTTCTTAGTAAAAGGACAACAAAAGAATATTATAATTTTCTTTCGCCCCACTGTCTATTGTAAGGCATGCAAATCAAAGCAGGGTGTCTCCGAAGCCGAACCAATCAGAAATACATAAATTCTTAAATATCCAATCGGCTTGCGACAGCCTCCTGATAAATCGCGGCCATAAAAATTGCCAAGCTTTCACATAGAGCCTTTAATCTTCTGAACATCAGTTTCACAGTCATGGCCCGAACCAAGCAAACAGCGAGAAAGTCCACTGGAGGAAAAGCGCCTCGTAAACAGCTGGCTACTAAGGCAGCTCGAAAGAGCGCTCCTGCTACTGGTGGCGTGAAAAAACCGCACCGTTACAGGCCAGGAACAGTGGCCCTCAGAGAGATCCGTCGTTATCAGAAGTCCACCGAGTTGCTGATTCGCAAGTTACCGTTTCAGCGTCTTGTTCGAGAAATCGCTCAGGATTTCAAGACCGACTTGCGCTTTCAAAGCTCAGCCGTGCTGGCTCTTCAAGAGGCTAGCGAAGCCTACCTGGTCGGTCTTTTCGAGGACACCAACCTTTGCGCCATTCACGCTAAACGTGTCACCATCATGCCTAAAGATATCCAGTTGGCTCGTAGGATCCGGGGCGAACGTGCATAACAGCTCAGCTCGGTTCTGACAATCTCACATTACAAACGGCTCCTTTAGGAGCCACCACCTGACAATAAAAGTTAATGGCCAATAAACTACTTCTTACCTTGTCTCTACTTGTTTCTTTTTTAGCTACTAGTGAAATGAGACAGACATAATTCTCATACTCTACGCCGTTACAGGTTTTTCGCGATAATACACACAACACAAGTGCTGCACAGGACACAGTAGAGTACTAGTATCTCTAAGCTTACCAAAAAATTAGTGATTGCGCCCAACATCTCCTTATTCGTTCAGTTAATCTCTCTGCCTGTCTTCCTAAGTTGACGTTTACAATCCATCTCATTTTCAAAGAACTTAGCAAACGTCTTAGAGGTTACAGATCTATCGCGATCAGTAGTAACTGATCCCTCTGCGGTCCGCTATAACAACTTAAGAAAAGAGTTGCGCAAGTAACCAACATTAGCTATCGCTGTGGAGACTATAACGAGACATGTCTGCCAAAAGCACCCAGAAGAAAGCTTCTAAACAGCCGGCCGAACACCCTAAGTATGCAGAAATGATCATACAAGCCCTTCACGCCCTGAAAGATCGTAATGGTTCCTCGCGTCAGGCTGTCGACAAGTACGTTAAGAACCATTTCAAAGTGGGAGACAAAGCAAGTCATTTTATTAAAATGGCTCTTAAGAGAGGCGTGGAGAGTGGTCAATTTATCAACACCAAAGGGTCCGGAGCTTCAGGTTCTTTCAAGGTCAACAAAGAAGTACAGAAAGCAAAGGCAACCAAAGACCCGGCGAAGAAGACCAAAACCGCCGATCCAGCCAACAAACCAAAAATAAAGAAGGTCGCCGCGAAAGAAAAGACCGCCCGCAAACCAGCCGAGAAAACCAAGAAATCGCCGGGTAAGAAAGTTTCCAGCAGCAAGAAGAAGACACCTCTCGTGCCAAAGAAGACTGCTACAAAGAAGCCGTTGCCTAAGAAAGCGAAAGAAAGCAAAGCCTCGGTTAAAAAAACAGTCAACAAGAAAGTCAGTGGCAAGTAAAACTCGCCCGCTTATTCAACTACCGGCTCCTTTAGGAGCCACCAAATAAAGTAAAGTCATCACCAATATCACCTCTAGTATGTTGACCTTAGGTCACCGTCACCTATAGCACAGTATTTATTTCTCCTTTGCCGAAACTGATTTCGTTTTTGTTGAGCAGAAGGTTACTTGAACCGCGGCTTAGAGACGCCTTAAAAGAGTAAACAAAAGCCACTCCATAAGATCAGATCAGATCAGATCAGATCAGATAAGATAAATACTTTTTCTTCGAAGTGGTCAGTACATGCACCTTAGTCAAGAAACTGGTTATCAGGTACCCGGGTAATGAAAACTACCGTAAACATCAATATTGAATAGTCAGAATCCCTCCCGCTTAACTGATTTGAAGTATTAAAACCCTTACATCCCGGAAAATATATATTTGCAGCCTGGTAAACCGTTCTCTTGTTCTCAAGTGCAGTACCGAAGTGACCTGTTCATGCCTGTAACACTTTTAAGTAACGTTGTTTTACGAATTACGTCAGTTGATTCTCTGGCGTGGTGTAGTGGTCATCGCGCTGGGAAGGAGATCCTGCGGAAACTGTTTGGCTCGGTGCGTGTTGTCACCCAGCAATCGTTTATTTGTTTCTTTTTTTTTTCTTCTTTTCTCCTTGCTTACATAAAAATCATCTTTTAAAACCTTTATCTGTTTTTTGTTGTTGTTGTTGTTGTTTTTTTTTTTTATGTAAAAAGTAAAGTTGAACGGGGAAATAGAGGAATGATTTGTTCGTTTTAATGGGAGCAAGTGTGCGAGCGAGCGAGTGTCGGGGTTTATAATGACGATTGAAAACTCTAAGAAACCGTGTTGAGTGTTGATCATTGCTTTTTTTGACATTTGGTGGCTCCTAAAAGAGCCGTTGTTTAGATCTGGTATTGAAGAATGGTTTTCACTTGCTACTAGTGTACTTCGTGACGGCCTTGGTACCCTCACTGACTGCGTGCTTTGCGAGTTCTCCTGGAAGGAGCAGTCTGATGGCTGTCTGAATCTCGCGGGAGCTGATAGTGGACTTCTTGTTGTAGTGGGCTAGACGGGAGGATTCTGTAGCAATGCGCTCGAAGATATCGTTCACGAAAGAGTTCATGATACCCATTGCTTTGCTGGAGATTCCGGTGTCAGGATGTACCTGCTTTAACACTTTGTAGATGTAGATCGCATAACTCTCCTTCCGTTTCGATCGCCGTTTTTTCGTACTGTCGCCCGACGTGGATTTTGCCTTACCGCCGCTCTTCTTCTCTCCTTTTTTAGCTGCAATCGGTTTAGGTGCCATGGTAAAGAAAGATATCTCTGCCTTTTCGAAATCGAGTTTGCTAATTCGGGATATCACAGTTTCTATTTATGTTGCCAAATTCAATAGGATCAATTAATATGCGGATCGCAAGTTCTCGTCGGTGATTGGTGTTTTGTTTTTCTCGGTGTAAACAATGGAGCGTGCCGCCAATCGACACAAAGAGAACAATTGCAAGGCTAGAATTTCTTTTTATGAGCCAATGTTAGACTTTTGATTGGTGCAATCTGATCCACGAAACGCAGTCCGCGCGTGATAAATTATGGCGGCCGAAGTTATGTCTTGGAAAACAGTCTCCTGAAACTTAAACTGAAACTTAATATACGAGTTAGTCGACAAAATGACCGGACGAGGAAAAGGTAAAGCCCAGGGCACCAAGTCAAAGACTCGTTCTTCCAGGGCAGGACTACAATTTCCTGTTGGTCGCATCCATCGCCTTCTTCGTAAAGGCAACTACGCTGAACGCGTCGGAGCCGGTGCTCCCGTGTACTTGGCTGCCGTACTTGAGTATCTGAGTGCTGAGATCCTCGAGTTAGCAGGAAACGCAGCACGCGACAACAAGAAGTCAAGAATCATTCCTCGTCACCTCCAGCTGGCTGTGCGAAATGACGAAGAATTAAACAAACTCCTTGCCGGTGTCACCATCGCTCAAGGCGGTGTTCTTCCCAACATTCAGGCAGTATTACTACCTAAAAAGACAGAGAAGAAACAACACTAAGCGACGGCAACAACCATAAATACAAACGGCTCTTTTAGGAGCCACCAAGTCTAGAATAAAGTCATGACCAATCACGATATAAATTTGTAATCTACCCCCCAAATAGTATTCGCCGTCTCAGTTTGGGATTAATAACTGGATGGATACTTAGCCGCAAATAATTATGTCTCGCGGAAACTTGCTATTTCTACTTGTTTTTGCATGGTTCCATGTTCCTAGTTTTGTTCATAAATGCGTATACCAAAGCATATTTAGCGTTATTTCGGCTATAGCATGTAAGAAAGAAACAACAGCAACCACAACATTGCTTGAAACTGAAACCAGTCTTAGGTCAGTTTAGCTCGGTGTAACATGAATTTAAAGACTGATGTGATTATATCATGAAAGTTGAAATTGCGTTTGCTTTTTATGCAGGTTTCATTCGCGCTGTTTCCAACAGGTTTTTATACGAACTTCGAGGTACATACCAAGCGACAATCGAACAACTTTCTGATCTTTTTAAACGAGTACACAATTAATCGCATTCCTACCAACCGGGAACAAACATTGCTGCTACTACTGAGCTTGAAATATTGTTTTCTTTGCGTCAAAATTACAAGAGATCGTCGTGATTTCATTCAGTACATAAGCTGTTTACGTAAAATAAACAGACACAGTTATAAACCGTCGTCGGTAACGACACAAACCAGCTCGCTCTCTTAATTCTGCGACAACAACAACGTACAGCAACAGTTTATTCACTAACTAAAGACAAAAGCTTTACAGTATTGTATGCCCCGCAAAGAGCTATGAGGCTAATCTAGACGGGAAAAAATAATTTCCCTTTATAAGTAACGACTGCGCTGCTGTAAAGTCACAAAAAAAGAAAAAACTCGCGTGGACGCACCCAGTAAATAAAGCGCTGAATCGATTTCAGGTGTATGTTGTCTTGTTCACATGTGTATAAACCTTCGGCAATGATCGTAATGAAAACAAATTCTCTTATCACGTATTTGGTCAGAGCTTTTCATACATTTGTTGGCTCCTAAAAGAGCCGTTGGTTTAAGTGTTGATCAGGGATCACAGTGTATTCTAACCCCCAAAACCGTACAGAGTACGTCCTTGTCGTTTCAGAGCGTATACTACGTCCATGGCTGTAACGGTCTTACGCTTGGCGTGCTCGGTGTAGGTCACGGCATCGCGGATAACGTTCTCAAGGAAAACTTTCAGAACACCGCGTGTCTCCTCGTAGATCAGTCCAGAAATTCGCTTTACACCCCCACGGCGAGCGAGACGACGGATCGCTGGCTTGGTAATTCCTTGGATATTATCGCGTAGAATCTTACGATGACGCTTAGCACCACCTTTGCCCAAGCCTTTACCTCCTTTGCCGCGACCGGACATTCTCGGTTGTCTGAATTATCGTCAAGGTTTAAAAAGGGACAGGTCTCGTACTATGTTAAATCACTGCAGAACAGAAATTACTTTTCAATCTATACCCTTCAATCTGACCTCTCGGGAAACATTATTTCTTGTGTTTACATAGATTTGTTCTTAGTAAAAGGACAACAAAAGAATATTATAATTTTCTTTCGCCCCACTGTCTATTGTAAGGCATGCAAATCAAAGCAGGGTGTCTCCGAAGCCGAACCAATCAGAAATACATAAATTCTTAAATATCCAATCGGCTTGCGACAGCCTCCTGATAAATCGCGGCCATAAAAATTGCCAAGCTTTCACATAGAGCCTTAATCTTCTGAACATCAGTTTCACAGTCATGGCCCGAACCAAGCAAACAGCGAGAAAGTCCACCGGAGGAAAAGCGCCTCGTAAACAGCTGGCTACTAAGGCAGCTCGAAAGAGCGCTCCTGCTACTGGTGGCGTGAAAAAACCGCACCGTTACAGGCCAGGAACAGTGGCCCTCAGAGAGATCCGTCGTTATCAGAAGTCCACCGAGTTGCTGATTCGCAAGTTACCGTTTCAGCGTCTTGTTCGAGAAATCGCTCAGGATTTCAAGACCGACTTGCGCTTTCAAAGCTCAGCCGTGCTGGCTCTTCAAGAGGCTAGCGAAGCCTACCTGGTCGGTCTTTTCGAGGACACCAACCTTTGCGCCATTCACGCTAAACGTGTCACCATCATGCCTAAAGATATCCAGTTGGCTCGTAGGATCCGGGGCGAACGTGCATAACAGCTCAGCTCGGTTCTGACAATCTCACATTACAAACGGCTCCTTTAGGAGCCACCACCTGACAATAAAAGTTAATGGCCAATAAACTACTTCTTACCTTGTCTCTACTTGTTTCTTTTTTAGCTACTAGTGAAATGAGACAGACATAATTCTCATACTCTACGCCGTTACAGGTTTTTCGCGATAATACACACAACACAAGTGCTGCACAGGACACAGTAGAGTACTAGTATCTCTAAGCTTACCAAAAAATTAGTGATTGCGCCCAACATCTCCTTATTCGTTCAGTTAATCTCTCTGCCTGTCTTCCTAAGTTGACGTTTACAATCCATCTCATTTTCAAAGAACTTAGCAAACGTCTTAGAGGTTACAGATCTATCGCGATCAGTAGTAACTGATCCCTCTGCGGTCCGCTATAACAACTTAAGAAAAGAGTTGCGCAAGTAACCAACATTAGCTATCGCTGTGGAGACTATAACGAGACATGTCTGCCAAAAGCACCCAGAAGAAAGCTTCTAAACAGCCGGCCGAACACCCTAAGTATGCAGAAATGATCATACAAGCCCTTCACGCCCTGAAAGATCGTAATGGTTCCTCGCGTCAGGCTGTCGACAAGTACGTTAAGAACCATTTCAAAGTGGGAGACAAAGCAAGTCATTTTATTAAAATGGCTCTTAAGAGAGGCGTGGAGAGTGGTCAATTTATCAACACCAAAGGGTCCGGAGCTTCAGGTTCTTTCAAGGTCAACAAAGAAGTACAGAAAGCAAAGGCAACCAAAGACCCGGCGAAGAAGACCAAAACCGCCGATCCAGCCAACAAACCAAAAATAAAGAAGGTCGCCGCGAAAGAAAAGACCGCCCGCAAACCAGCCGAGAAAACCAAGAAATCGCCGGGTAAGAAAGTTTCCAGCAGCAAGAAGAAGACACCTCTCGTGCCAAAGAAGACTGCTACAAAGAAGCCGTTGCCTAAGAAAGCGAAAGAAAGCAAAGCCTCGGTTAAAAAAACAGTCAACAAGAAAGTAAGTGGCAAGTAAAACTCGCCCGCTTATTCAACTACCGGCTCCTTTAGGAGCCACCAAATAAAGTAAAGTCATCACCAATATCACCTCTAGTATGTTGACCTTAGGTCACCGTCACCTATAGCACAGTATTTATTTCTCCTTTGCCGAAACTGATTTCGTTTTTGTTGAGCAGAAGGTTACTTGAACCGCGGCTTAGAGACGCCTTAAAAGAGTAAACAAAAGCCACTCCATAAGATCAGATCAGATCAGATCAGATCAGATAAGATAAATACTTTTTCTTCGAAGTGGTCAGTACATGCACCTTAGTCAAGAAACTGGTTATCAGGTACCCGGGTAATGAAAACTACCGTAAACATCAATATTGAATAGTCAGAATCCCTCCCGCTTAACTGATTTGAAGTATTAAAACCCTTACATCCCGGAAAATATATATTTGCAGCCTGGTAAACCGTTCTCTTGTTCTCAAGTGCAGTACCGAAGTGACCTGTTCATGCCTGTAACACTTTTAAGTAACGTTGTTTTACGAATTACGTCAGTTGATTCTCTGGCGTGGTGTAGTGGTCATCGCGCTGGGAAGGAGATCCTGCGGAAACTGTTTGGCTCGGTGCGTGTTGTCACCCAGCAATCGTTTATTTGTTTCTTTTTTTTTTCTTCTTTTCTCCTTGCTTACATAAAAATCATCTTTTAAAACCTTTATCTGTTTTTTGTTGTTGTTGTTGTTGTTTTTTTTTTTTATGTAAAAAGTAAAGTTGAACGGGGAAATAGAGGAATGATTTGTTCGTTTTAATGGGAGCAAGTGTGCGAGCGAGCGAGTGTCGGGGTTTATAATGACGATTGAAAACTCTAAGAAACCGTGTTGAGTGTTGATCATTGCTTTTTTTGACATTTGGTGGCTCCTAAAAGAGCCGTTGTTTAGATCTGGTATTGAAGAATGGTTTTCACTTGCTACTAGTGTACTTCGTGACGGCCTTGGTACCCTCACTGACTGCGTGCTTTGCGAGTTCTCCTGGAAGGAGCAGTCTGATGGCTGTCTGAATCTCGCGGGAGCTGATAGTGGACTTCTTGTTGTAGTGGGCTAGACGGGAGGATTCTGTAGCAATGCGCTCGAAGATATCGTTCACGAAAGAGTTCATGATACCCATTGCTTTGCTGGAGATTCCGGTGTCAGGATGTACCTGCTTTAACACTTTGTAGATGTAGATCGCATAACTCTCCTTCCGTTTCGATCGCCGTTTTTTCGTACTGTCGCCCGACGTGGATTTTGCCTTACCGCCGCTCTTCTTCTCTCCTTTTTTAGCTGCAATCGGTTTAGGTGCCATGGTAAAGAAAGATATCTCTGCCTTTTCGAAATCGAGTTTGCTAATTCGGGATATCACAGTTTCTATTTATGTTGCCAAATTCAATAGGATCAATTAATATGCGGATCGCAAGTTCTCGTCGGTGATTGGTGTTTTGTTTTTCTCGGTGTAAACAATGGAGCGTGCCGCCAATCGACACAAAGAGAACAATTGCAAGGCTAGAATTTCTTTTTATGAGCCAATGTTAGACTTTTGATTGGTGCAATCTGATCCACGAAACGCAGTCCGCGCGTGATAAATTATGGCGGCCGAAGTTATGTCTTGGAAAACAGTCTCCTGAAACTTAAACTGAAACTTAATATACGAGTTAGTCGACAAAATGACCGGACGAGGAAAAGGTAAAGCCCAGGGCACCAAGTCAAAGACTCGTTCTTCCAGGGCAGGACTACAATTTCCTGTTGGTCGCATCCATCGCCTTCTTCGTAAAGGCAACTACGCTGAACGCGTCGGAGCCGGTGCTCCCGTGTACTTGGCTGCCGTACTTGAGTATCTGAGTGCTGAGATCCTCGAGTTAGCAGGAAACGCAGCACGCGACAACAAGAAGTCAAGAATCATTCCTCGTCACCTCCAGCTGGCTGTGCGAAATGACGAAGAATTAAACAAACTCCTTGCCGGTGTCACCATCGCTCAAGGCGGTGTTCTTCCCAACATTCAGGCAGTATTACTACCTAAAAAGACAGAGAAGAAACAACACTAAGCGACGGCAACAACCATAAATACAAACGGCTCTTTTAGGAGCCACCAAGTCTAGAATAAAGTCATGACCAATCACGATATAAATTTGTAATCTACCCCCCAAATAGTATTCGCCGTCTCAGTTTGGGATTAATAACTGGATGGATACTTAGCCGCAAATAATTATGTCTCGCGGAAACTTGCTATTTCTACTTGTTTTTGCATGGTTCCATGTTCCTAGTTTTGTTCATAAATGCGTATACCAAAGCATATTTAGCGTTATTTCGGCTATAGCATGTAAGAAAGAAACAACAGCAACCACAACATTGCTTGAAACTGAAACCAGTCTTAGGTCAGTTTAGCTCGGTGTAACATGAATTTAAAGACTGATGTGATTATATCATGAAAGTTGAAATTGCGTTTGCTTTTTATGCAGGTTTCATTCGCGCTGTTTCCAACAGGTTTTTATACGAACTTCGAGGTACATACCAAGCGACAATCGAACAACTTTCTGATCTTTTTAAACGAGTACACAATTAATCGCATTCCTACCAACCGGGAACAAACATTGCTGCTACTACTGAGCTTGAAATATTGTTTTCTTTGCGTCAAAATTACAAGAGATCGTCGTGATTTCATTCAGTACATAAGCTGTTTACGTAAAATAAACAGACACAGTTATAAACCGTCGTCGGTAACGACACAAACCAGCTCGCTCTCTTAATTCTGCGACAACAACAACGTACAGCAACAGTTTATTCACTAACTAAAGACAAAAGCTTTACAGTATTGTATGCCCCGCAAAGAGCTATGAGGCTAATCTAGACGGGAAAAAATAATTTCCCTTTATAAGTAACGACTGCGCTGCTGTAAAGTCACAAAAAAAGAAAAAACTCGCGTGGACGCACCCAGTAAATAAAGCGCTGAATCGATTTCAGGTGTATGTTGTCTTGTTCATATGTGTATAAACCTTCGGCAATGATCGTAATGAAAACAAATTCTCTTATCACGTATTTGGTCAGAGCTTTTCATACATTTGTTGGCTCCTAAAAGAGCCGTTGGTTTAAGTGTTGATCAGGGATCACAGTGTATTCTAACCCCCAAAACCGTACAGAGTACGTCCTTGTCGTTTCAGAGCGTATACTACGTCCATGGCTGTAACGGTCTTACGCTTGGCGTGCTCGGTGTAGGTCACGGCATCGCGGATAACGTTCTCAAGGAAAACTTTCAGAACACCGCGTGTCTCCTCGTAGATCAGTCCAGAAATTCGCTTTACACCCCCACGGCGAGCGAGACGACGGATCGCTGGCTTGGTAATTCCTTGGATATTATCGCGTAGAATCTTACGATGACGCTTAGCACCACCTTTGCCCAAGCCTTTACCTCCTTTGCCGCGACCGGACATTCTCGGTTGTCTGAATTATCGTCAAGGTTTAAAAAGGGACAGGTCTCGTACTATGTTAAATCACTGCAGAACAGAAATTACTTTTCAATCTATACCCTTCAATCTGACCTCTCGGGAAACATTATTTCTTGTGTTTACATAGATTTGTTCTTAGTAAAAGGACAACAAAAGAATATTATAATTTTCTTTCGCCCCACTGTCTATTGTAAGGCATGCAAATCAAAGCAGGGTGTCTCCGAAGCCGAACCAATCAGAAATACATAAATTCTTAAATATCCAATCGGCTTGCGACAGCCTCCTGATAAATCGCGGCCATAAAAATTGCCAAGCTTTCACATAGAGCCTTTAATCTTCTGAACATCAGTTTCACAGTCATGGCCCGAACCAAGCAAACAGCGAGAAAGTCCACCGGAGGAAAAGCGCCTCGTAAACAGCTGGCTACTAAGGCAGCTCGAAAGAGCGCTCCTGCTACTGGTGGCGTGAAAAAACCGCACCGTTACAGGCCAGGAACAGTGGCCCTCAGAGAGATCCGTCGTTATCAGAAGTCCACCGAGTTGCTGATTCGCAAGTTACCGTTTCAGCGTCTTGTTCGAGAAATCGCTCAGGATTTCAAGACCGACTTGCGCTTTCAAAGCTCAGCCGTGCTGGCTCTTCAAGAGGCTAGCGAAGCCTACCTGGTCGGTCTTTTCGAGGACACCAACCTTTGCGCCATTCACGCTAAACGTGTCACCATCATGCCTAAAGATATCCAGTTGGCTCGTAGGATCCGGGGCGAACGTGCATAACAGCTCAGCTCGGTTCTGACAATCTCACATTACAAACGGCTCCTTTAGGAGCCACCACCTGACAATAAAAGTTAATGGCCAATAAACTACTTCTTACCTTGTCTCTACTTGTTTCTTTTTTAGCTACTAGTGAAATGAGACAGACATAATTCTCATACTCTACGCCGTTACAGGTTTTTCGCGATAATACACACAACACAAGTGCTGCACAGGACACAGTAGAGTACTAGTATCTCTAAGCTTACCAAAAAATTAGTGATTGCGCCCAACATCTCCTTATTCGTTCAGTTAATCTCTCTGCCTGTCTTCCTAAGTTGACGTTTACAATCCATCTCATTTTCAAAGAACTTAGCAAACGTCTTAGAGGTTACAGATCTATCGCGATCAGTAGTAACTGATCCCTCTGCGGTCCGCTATAACAACTTAAGAAAAGAGTTGCGCAAGTAACCAACATTAGCTATCGCTGTGGAGACTATAACGAGACATGTCTGCCAAAAGCACCCAGAAGAAAGCTTCTAAACAGCCGGCCGAACACCCTAAGTATGCAGAAATGATCATACAAGCCCTTCACGCCCTGAAAGATCGTAATGGTTCCTCGCGTCAGGCTGTCGACAAGTACGTTAAGAACCATTTCAAAGTGGGAGACAAAGCAAGTCATTTTATTAAAATGGCTCTTAAGAGAGGCGTGGAGAGTGGTCAATTTATCAACACCAAAGGGTCCGGAGCTTCAGGTTCTTTCAAGGTCAACAAAGAAGTACAGAAAGCAAAGGCAACCAAAGACCCGGCGAAGAAGACCAAAACCGCCGATCCAGCCAACAAACCAAAAATAAAGAAGGTCGCCGCGAAAGAAAAGACCGCCCGCAAACCAGCCGAGAAAACCAAGAAATCGCCGGGTAAGAAAGTTTCCAGCAGCAAGAAGAAGACACCTCTCGTGCCAAAGAAGACTGCTACAAAGAAGCCGTTGCCTAAGAAAGCGAAAGAAAGCAAAGCCTCGGTTAAAAAAACAGTCAACAAGAAAGTCAGTGGCAAGTAAAACTCGCCCGCTTATTCAACTACCGGCTCCTTTAGGAGCCACCAAATAAAGTAAAGTCATCACCAATATCACCTCTAGTATGTTGACCTTAGGTCACCGTCACCTATAGCACAGTATTTATTTCTCCTTTGCCGAAACTGATTTCGTTTTTGTTGAGCAGAAGGTTACTTGAACCGCGGCTTAGAGACGCCTTAAAAGAGTAAACAAAAGCCACTCCATAAGATCAGATCAGATCAGATCAGATCAGATAAGATAAATACTTTTTCTTCGAAGTGGTCAGTACATGCACCTTAGTCAAGAAACTGGTTATCAGGTACCCGGGTAATGAAAACTACCGTAAACATCAATATTGAATAGTCAGAATCCCTCCCGCTTAACTGATTTGAAGTATTAAAACCCTTACATCCCGGAAAATATATATTTGCAGCCTGGTAAACCGTTCTCTTGTTCTCAAGTGCAGTACCGAAGTGACCTGTTCATGCCTGTAACACTTTTAAGTAACGTTGTTTTACGAATTACGTCAGTTGATTCTCTGGCGTGGTGTAGTGGTCATCGCGCTGGGAAGGAGATCCTGCGGAAACTGTTTGGCTCGGTGCGTGTTGTCACCCAGCAATCGTTTATTTGTTTCTTTTTTTTTTCTTCTTTTCTCCTTGCTTACATAAAAATCATCTTTTAAAACCTTTATCTGTTTTTTGTTGTTGTTGTTGTTGTTTTTTTTTTTTATGTAAAAAGTAAAGTTGAACGGGGAAATAGAGGAATGATTTGTTCGTTTTAATGGGAGCAAGTGTGCGAGCGAGCGAGTGTCGGGGTTTATAATGACGATTGAAAACTCTAAGAAACCGTGTTGAGTGTTGATCATTGCTTTTTTTGACATTTGGTGGCTCCTAAAAGAGCCGTTGTTTAGATCTGGTATTGAAGAATGGTTTTCACTTGCTACTAGTGTACTTCGTGACGGCCTTGGTACCCTCACTGACTGCGTGCTTTGCGAGTTCTCCTGGAAGGAGCAGTCTGATGGCTGTCTGAATCTCGCGGGAGCTGATAGTGGACTTCTTGTTGTAGTGGGCTAGACGGGAGGATTCTGTAGCAATGCGCTCGAAGATATCGTTCACGAAAGAGTTCATGATACCCATTGCTTTGCTGGAGATTCCGGTGTCAGGATGTACCTGCTTTAACACTTTGTAGATGTAGATCGCATAACTCTCCTTCCGTTTCGATCGCCGTTTTTTCGTACTGTCGCCCGACGTGGATTTTGCCTTACCGCCGCTCTTCTTCTCTCCTTTTTTAGCTGCAATCGGTTTAGGTGCCATGGTAAAGAAAGATATCTCTGCCTTTTCGAAATCGAGTTTGCTAATTCGGGATATCACAGTTTCTATTTATGTTGCCAAATTCAATAGGATCAATTAATATGCGGATCGCAAGTTCTCGTCGGTGATTGGTGTTTTGTTTTTCTCGGTGTAAACAATGGAGCGTGCCGCCAATCGACACAAAGAGAACAATTGCAAGGCTAGAATTTCTTTTTATGAGCCAATGTTAGACTTTTGATTGGTGCAATCTGATCCACGAAACGCAGTCCGCGCGTGATAAATTATGGCGGCCGAAGTTATGTCTTGGAAAACAGTCTCCTGAAACTTAAACTGAAACTTAATATACGAGTTAGTCGACAAAATGACCGGACGAGGAAAAGGTAAAGCCCAGGGCACCAAGTCAAAGACTCGTTCTTCCAGGGCAGGACTACAATTTCCTGTTGGTCGCATCCATCGCCTTCTTCGTAAAGGCAACTACGCTGAACGCGTCGGAGCCGGTGCTCCCGTGTACTTGGCTGCCGTACTTGAGTATCTGAGTGCTGAGATCCTCGAGTTAGCAGGAAACGCAGCACGCGACAACAAGAAGTCAAGAATCATTCCTCGTCACCTCCAGCTGGCTGTGCGAAATGACGAAGAATTAAACAAACTCCTTGCCGGTGTCACCATCGCTCAAGGCGGTGTTCTTCCCAACATTCAGGCAGTATTACTACCTAAAAAGACAGAGAAGAAACAACACTAAGCGACGGCAACAACCATAAATACAAACGGCTCTTTTAGGAGCCACCAAGTCTAGAATAAAGTCATGACCAATCACGATATAAATTTGTAATCTACCCCCCAAATAGTATTCGCCGTCTCAGTTTGGGATTAATAACTGGATGGATACTTAGCCGCAAATAATTATGTCTCGCGGAAACTTGCTATTTCTACTTGTTTTTGCATGGTTCCATGTTCCTAGTTTTGTTCATAAATGCGTATACCAAAGCATATTTAGCGTTATTTCGGCTATAGCATGTAAGAAAGAAACAACAGCAACCACAACATTGCTTGAAACTGAAACCAGTCTTAGGTCAGTTTAGCTCGGTGTAACATGAATTTAAAGACTGATGTGATTATATCATGAAAGTTGAAATTGCGTTTGCTTTTTATGCAGGTTTCATTCGCGCTGTTTCCAACAGGTTTTTATACGAACTTCGAGGTACATACCAAGCGACAATCGAACAACTTTCTGATCTTTTTAAACGAGTACACAATTAATCGCATTCCTACCAACCGGGAACAAACATTGCTGCTACTACTGAGCTTGAAATATTGTTTTCTTTGCGTCAAAATTACAAGAGATCGTCGTGATTTCATTCAGTACATAAGCTGTTTACGTAAAATAAACAGACACAGTTATAAACCGTCGTCGGTAACGACACAAACCAGCTCGCTCTCTTAATTCTGCGACAACAACAACGTACAGCAACAGTTTATTCACTAACTAAAGACAAAAGCTTTACAGTATTGTATGCCCCGCAAAGAGCTATGAGGCTAATCTAGACGGGAAAAAATAATTTCCCTTTATAAGTAACGACTGCGCTGCTGTAAAGTCACAAAAAAAGAAAAAACTCGCGTGGACGCACCCAGTAAATAAAGCGCTGAATCGATTTCAGGTGTATGTTGTCTTGTTCATATGTGTATAAACCTTCGGCAATGATCGTAATGAAAACAAATTCTCTTATCACGTATTTGGTCAGAGCTTTTCATACATTTGTTGGCTCCTAAAAGAGCCGTTGGTTTAAGTGTTGATCAGGGATCACAGTGTATTCTAACCCCCAAAACCGTACAGAGTACGTCCTTGTCGTTTCAGAGCGTATACTACGTCCATGGCTGTAACGGTCTTACGCTTGGCGTGCTCGGTGTAGGTCACGGCATCGCGGATAACGTTCTCAAGGAAAACTTTCAGAACACCGCGTGTCTCCTCGTAGATCAGTCCAGAAATTCGCTTTACACCCCCACGGCGAGCGAGACGACGGATCGCTGGCTTGGTAATTCCTTGGATATTATCGCGTAGAATCTTACGATGACGCTTAGCACCACCTTTGCCCAAGCCTTTACCTCCTTTGCCGCGACCGGACATTCTCGGTTGTCTGAATTATCGTCAAGGTTTAAAAAGGGACAGGTCTCGTACTATGTTAAATCACTGCAGAACAGAAATTACTTTTCAATCTATACCCTTCAATCTGACCTCTCGGGAAACATTATTTCTTGTGTTTACATAGATTTGTTCTTAGTAAAAGGACAACAAAAGAATATTATAATTTTCTTTCGCCCCACTGTCTATTGTAAGGCATGCAAATCAAAGCAGGGTGTCTCCGAAGCCGAACCAATCAGAAATACATAAATTCTTAAATATCCAATCGGCTTGCGACAGCCTCCTGATAAATCGCGGCCATAAAAATTGCCAAGCTTTCACATAGAGCCTTTAATCTTCTGAACATCAGTTTCACAGTCATGGCCCGAACCAAGCAAACAGCGAGAAAGTCCACCGGAGGAAAAGCGCCTCGTAAACAGCTGGCTACTAAGGCAGCTCGAAAGAGCGCTCCTGCTACTGGTGGCGTGAAAAAACCGCACCGTTACAGGCCAGGAACAGTGGCCCTCAGAGAGATCCGTCGTTATCAGAAGTCCACCGAGTTGCTGATTCGCAAGTTACCGTTTCAGCGTCTTGTTCGAGAAATCGCTCAGGATTTCAAGACCGACTTGCGCTTTCAAAGCTCAGCCGTGCTGGCTCTTCAAGAGGCTAGCGAAGCCTACCTGGTCGGTCTTTTCGAGGACACCAACCTTTGCGCCATTCACGCTAAACGTGTCACCATCATGCCTAAAGATATCCAGTTGGCTCGTAGGATCCGGGGCGAACGTGCATAACAGCTCAGCTCGGTTCTGACAATCTCACATTACAAACGGCTCCTTTAGGAGCCACCACCTGACAATAAAAGTTAATGGCCAATAAACTACTTCTTACCTTGTCTCTACTTGTTTCTTTTTTAGCTACTAGTGAAATGAGACAGACATAATTCTCATACTCTACGCCGTTACAGGTTTTTCGCGATAATACACACAACACAAGTGCTGCACAGGACACAGTAGAGTACTAGTATCTCTAAGCTTACCAAAAAATTAGTGATTGCGCCCAACATCTCCTTATTCGTTCAGTTAATCTCTCTGCCTGTCTTCCTAAGTTGACGTTTACAATCCATCTCATTTTCAAAGAACTTAGCAAACGTCTTAGAGGTTACAGATCTATCGCGATCAGTAGTAACTGATCCCTCTGCGGTCCGCTATAACAACTTAAGAAAAGAGTTGCGCAAGTAACCAACATTAGCTATCGCTGTGGAGACTATAACGAGACATGTCTGCCAAAAGCACCCAGAAGAAAGCTTCTAAACAGCCGGCCGAACACCCTAAGTATGCAGAAATGATCATACAAGCCCTTCACGCCCTGAAAGATCGTAATGGTTCCTCGCGTCAGGCTGTCGACAAGTACGTTAAGAACCATTTCAAAGTGGGAGACAAAGCAAGTCATTTTATTAAAATGGCTCTTAAGAGAGGCGTGGAGAGTGGTCAATTTATCAACACCAAAGGGTCCGGAGCTTCAGGTTCTTTCAAGGTCAACAAAGAAGTACAGAAAGCAAAGGCAACCAAAGACCCGGCGAAGAAGACCAAAACCGCCGATCCAGCCAACAAACCAAAAATAAAGAAGGTCGCCGCGAAAGAAAAGACCGCCCGCAAACCAGCCGAGAAAACCAAGAAATCGCCGGGTAAGAAAGTTTCCAGCAGCAAGAAGAAGACACCTCTCGTGCCAAAGAAGACTGCTACAAAGAAGCCGTTGCCTAAGAAAGCGAAAGAAAGCAAAGCCTCGGTTAAAAAAACAGTCAACAAGAAAGTCAGTGGCAAGTAAAACTCGCCCGCTTATTCAACTACCGGCTCCTTTAGGAGCCACCAAATAAAGTAAAGTCATCACCAATATCACCTCTAGTATGTTGACCTTAGGTCACCGTCACCTATAGCACAGTATTTATTTCTCCTTTGCCGAAACTGATTTCGTTTTTGTTGAGCAGAAGGTTACTTGAACCGCGGCTTAGAGACGCCTTAAAAGAGTAAACAAAAGCCACTCCATAAGATCAGATCAGATCAGATCAGATCAGATAAGATAAATACTTTTTCTTCGAAGTGGTCAGTACATGCACCTTAGTCAAGAAACTGGTTATCAGGTACCCGGGTAATGAAAACTACCGTAAACATCAATATTGAATAGTCAGAATCCCTCCCGCTTAACTGATTTGAAGTATTAAAACCCTTACATCCCGGAAAATATATATTTGCAGCCTGGTAAACCGTTCTCTTGTTCTCAAGTGCAGTACCGAAGTGACCTGTTCATGCCTGTAACACTTTTAAGTAACGTTGTTTTACGAATTACGTCAGTTGATTCTCTGGCGTGGTGTAGTGGTCATCGCGCTGGGAAGGAGATCCTGCGGAAACTGTTTGGCTCGGTGCGTGTTGTCACCCAGCAATCGTTTATTTGTTTCTTTTTTTTTTTCTTCTTTTCTCCTTGCTTACATAAAAATCATCTTTTAAAACCTTTATCTGTTTTTTGTTGTTGTTGTTGTTGTTTTTTTTTTTTATGTAAAAAGTAAAGTTGAACGGGGAAATAGAGGAATGATTTGTTCGTTTTAATGGGAGCAAGTGTGCGAGCGAGCGAGTGTCGGGGTTTATAATGACGATTGAAAACTCTAAGAAACCGTGTTGAGTGTTGATCATTGCTTTTTTTGACATTTGGTGGCTCCTAAAAGAGCCGTTGTTTAGATCTGGTATTGAAGAATGGTTTTCACTTGCTACTAGTGTACTTCGTGACGGCCTTGGTACCCTCACTGACTGCGTGCTTTGCGAGTTCTCCTGGAAGGAGCAGTCTGATGGCTGTCTGAATCTCGCGGGAGCTGATAGTGGACTTCTTGTTGTAGTGGGCTAGACGGGAGGATTCTGTAGCAATGCGCTCGAAGATATCGTTCACGAAAGAGTTCATGATACCCATTGCTTTGCTGGAGATTCCGGTGTCAGGATGTACCTGCTTTAACACTTTGTAGATGTAGATCGCATAACTCTCCTTCCGTTTCGATCGCCGTTTTTTCGTACTGTCGCCCGACGTGGATTTTGCCTTACCGCCGCTCTTCTTCTCTCCTTTTTTAGCTGCAATCGGTTTAGGTGCCATGGTAAAGAAAGATATCTCTGCCTTTTCGAAATCGAGTTTGCTAATTCGGGATATCACAGTTTCTATTTATGTTGCCAAATTCAATAGGATCAATTAATATGCGGATCGCAAGTTCTCGTCGGTGATTGGTGTTTTGTTTTTCTCGGTGTAAACAATGGAGCGTGCCGCCAATCGACACAAAGAGAACAATTGCAAGGCTAGAATTTCTTTTTATGAGCCAATGTTAGACTTTTGATTGGTGCAATCTGATCCACGAAACGCAGTCCGCGCGTGATAAATTATGGCGGCCGAAGTTATGTCTTGGAAAACAGTCTCCTGAAACTTAAACTGAAACTTAATATACGAGTTAGTCGACAAAATGACCGGACGAGGAAAAGGTAAAGCCCAGGGCACCAAGTCAAAGACTCGTTCTTCCAGGGCAGGACTACAATTTCCTGTTGGTCGCATCCATCGCCTTCTTCGTAAAGGCAACTACGCTGAACGCGTCGGAGCCGGTGCTCCCGTGTACTTGGCTGCCGTACTTGAGTATCTGAGTGCTGAGATCCTCGAGTTAGCAGGAAACGCAGCACGCGACAACAAGAAGTCAAGAATCATTCCTCGTCACCTCCAGCTGGCTGTGCGAAATGACGAAGAATTAAACAAACTCCTTGCCGGTGTCACCATCGCTCAAGGCGGTGTTCTTCCCAACATTCAGGCAGTATTACTACCTAAAAAGACAGAGAAGAAACAACACTAAGCGACGGCAACAACCATAAATACAAACGGCTCTTTTAGGAGCCACCAAGTCTAGAATAAAGTCATGACCAATCACGATATAAATTTGTAATCTACCCCCCAAATAGTATTCGCCGTCTCAGTTTGGGATTAATAACTGGATGGATACTTAGCCGCAAATAATTATGTCTCGCGGAAACTTGCTATTTCTACTTGTTTTTGCATGGTTCCATGTTCCTAGTTTTGTTCATAAATGCGTATACCAAAGCATATTTAGCGTTATTTCGGCTATAGCATGTAAGAAAGAAACAACAGCAACCACAACATTGCTTGAAACTGAAACCAGTCTTAGGTCAGTTTAGCTCGGTGTAACATGAATTTAAAGACTGATGTGATTATATCATGAAAGTTGAAATTGCGTTTGCTTTTTATGCAGGTTTCATTCGCGCTGTTTCCAACAGGTTTTTATACGAACTTCGAGGTACATACCAAGCGACAATCGAACAACTTTCTGATCTTTTTAAACGAGTACACAATTAATCGCATTCCTACCAACCGGGAACAAACATTGCTGCTACTACTGAGCTTGAAATATTGTTTTCTTTGCGTCAAAATTACAAGAGATCGTCGTGATTTCATTCAGTACATAAGCTGTTTACGTAAAATAAACAGACACAGTTATAAACCGTCGTCGGTAACGACACAAACCAGCTCGCTCTCTTAATTCTGCGACAACAACAACGTACAGCAACAGTTTATTCACTAACTAAAGACAAAAGCTTTACAGTATTGTATGCCCCGCAAAGAGCTATGAGGCTAATCTAGACGGGAAAAAATAATTTCCCTTTATAAGTAACGACTGCGCTGCTGTAAAGTCACAAAAAAAGAAAAAACTCGCGTGGACGCACCCAGTAAATAAAGCGCTGAATCGATTTCAGGTGTATGTTGTCTTGTTCATATGTGTATAAACCTTCGGCAATGATCGTAATGAAAACAAATTCTCTTATCACGTATTTGGTCAGAGCTTTTCATACATTTGTTGGCTCCTAAAAGAGCCGTTGGTTTAAGTGTTGATCAGGGATCACAGTGTATTCTAACCCCCAAAACCGTACAGAGTACGTCCTTGTCGTTTCAGAGCGTATACTACGTCCATGGCTGTAACGGTCTTACGCTTGGCGTGCTCGGTGTAGGTCACGGCATCGCGGATAACGTTCTCAAGGAAAACTTTCAGAACACCGCGTGTCTCCTCGTAGATCAGTCCAGAAATTCGCTTTACACCCCCACGGCGAGCGAGACGACGGATCGCTGGCTTGGTAATTCCTTGGATATTATCGCGTAGAATCTTACGATGACGCTTAGCACCACCTTTGCCCAAGCCTTTACCTCCTTTGCCGCGACCGGACATTCTCGGTTGTCTGAATTATCGTCAAGGTTTAAAAAGGGACAGGTCTCGTACTATGTTAAATCACTGCAGAACAGAAATTACTTTTCAATCTATACCCTTCAATCTGACCTCTCGGGAAACATTATTTCTTGTGTTTACATAGATTTGTTCTTAGTAAAAGGACAACAAAAGAATATTATAATTTTCTTTCGCCCCACTGTCTATTGTAAGGCATGCAAATCAAAGCAGGGTGTCTCCGAAGCCGAACCAATCAGAAATACATAAATTCTTAAATATCCAATCGGCTTGCGACAGCCTCCTGATAAATCGCGGCCATAAAAATTGCCAAGCTTTCACATAGAGCCTTTAATCTTCTGAACATCAGTTTCACAGTCATGGCCCGAACCAAGCAAACAGCGAGAAAGTCCACCGGAGGAAAAGCGCCTCGTAAACAGCTGGCTACTAAGGCAGCTCGAAAGAGCGCTCCTGCTACTGGTGGCGTGAAAAAACCGCACCGTTACAGGCCAGGAACAGTGGCCCTCAGAGAGATCCGTCGTTATCAGAAGTCCACCGAGTTGCTGATTCGCAAGTTACCGTTTCAGCGTCTTGTTCGAGAAATCGCTCAGGATTTCAAGACCGACTTGCGCTTTCAAAGCTCAGCCGTGCTGGCTCTTCAAGAGGCTAGCGAAGCCTACCTGGTCGGTCTTTTCGAGGACACCAACCTTTGCGCCATTCACGCTAAACGTGTCACCATCATGCCTAAAGATATCCAGTTGGCTCGTAGGATCCGGGGCGAACGTGCATAACAGCTCAGCTCGGTTCTGACAATCTCACATTACAAACGGCTCCTTTAGGAGCCACCACCTGACAATAAAAGTTAATGGCCAATAAACTACTTCTTACCTTGTCTCTACTTGTTTCTTTTTTAGCTACTAGTGAAATGAGACAGACATAATTCTCATACTCTACGCCGTTACAGGTTTTTCGCGATAATACACACAACACAAGTGCTGCACAGGACACAGTAGAGTACTAGTATCTCTAAGCTTACCAAAAAATTAGTGATTGCGCCCAACATCTCCTTATTCGTTCAGTTAATCTCTCTGCCTGTCTTCCTAAGTTGACGTTTACAATCCATCTCATTTTCAAAGAACTTAGCAAACGTCTTAGAGGTTACAGATCTATCGCGATCAGTAGTAACTGATCCCTCTGCGGTCCGCTATAACAACTTAAGAAAAGAGTTGCGCAAGTAACCAACATTAGCTATCGCTGTGGAGACTATAACGAGACATGTCTGCCAAAAGCACCCAGAAGAAAGCTTCTAAACAGCCGGCCGAACACCCTAAGTATGCAGAAATGATCATACAAGCCCTTCACGCCCTGAAAGATCGTAATGGTTCCTCGCGTCAGGCTGTCGACAAGTACGTTAAGAACCATTTCAAAGTGGGAGACAAAGCAAGTCATTTTATTAAAATGGCTCTTAAGAGAGGCGTGGAGAGTGGTCAATTTATCAACACCAAAGGGTCCGGAGCTTCAGGTTCTTTCAAGGTCAACAAAGAAGTACAGAAAGCAAAGGCAACCAAAGAC
>CAXIVM010002353.1:0-10000 GCA_964035705.1 Porites rus | reverse complement strand
CCCGGAAGTGAAACCCCAAAGCTCTGTATGACCCTTCTGGCACCGAATCCTTGGAACAAGAAGGTGAACTGAACTGGAACCACCTGTTCTTGTTGCACCATGAGACTGACTGATGTCGTGGGGACTCAAAGAGCCAAAAAGGCTGACACATGCTGACACCAATCGCCCCAAAACAATCCCAGAATTGGTTTAAGGGATTTTCTCGGCCGGAAACCATAATTTTTCACTGTTTTCACACTCAAAACTATGGCTTTCCCGTAGGTTTCCCTTGAACCAATTCTGGAAAACTGTTTTTGCAGCTTATCCGCGGCGTGGGGAACGCTCTTCCCCCAACAACGTCATCGGTCGGACCCTTGGTGCTATGGATGGAGGTATGCTTCGGGCATATCACCAGGCCCCAATGGGGGCCTTTCCATCTCAGGCCTTTCGATCTCTCCCTAGGGATCCACATACCGAACCTCAGGAGGTACGACTGGGCCCGACCCTGGCGCCTACATAAATAGTCTCCCTGCTCACCGTACCTGAGAAGGTACTTGGATCCCTAGGGTCTATACAATAGTTTACCAAGTGTTACAGGTAACGGGACAGACCCAACGCTTTTGTGCTTGAGTCTAGTGTTCAGGTAATTCGGAGTTGGTCCCTAGATCCTCGAATCAATCCTGTAGTTTTGGCTCCCTTTAATCAAGGAGTCTTCAACAAGTCGAGCGATATGCAGCATGATGCAGCTGGTTTGGGTTTCCAAACCTTTGCTCTGGAGCTGCTTCTGCACAAATGTTGGAAAACATCCCTGTGTCTACTACTCAAGTTGAGCATGTCCAGCCGAAAACGCCGAAGGGCCTAGAACGGCCGATTTTCAGGGAAGCAGCATCTGTTACTTGCTCAGAAAACGCTTCTGAAAGTCAGATTCTGTGAGAAACATGGCGTGTGATAGCTGATTGGTCTCCAAATCTCTTCCTGAAAGGACCCTGAAGCGCTCCGACAAGCGTTGGTAGCTGAAAGAAAGAACGCGCGGATATTTGCCGATGAGTGCTACTGCACCTGATCTGCCGAATGCTCTTTCTAGCAAGGTTTGCTTTGGCTTCAAGTTCTCTTCGATTCTCAAGCCCAAAAGAATGGGAAAGCTGGCCACTACATTGACAACTTGTTCTTTGCTTAGCCCAATATCCAGAAGCCACTGCCTTGCGGGTTCCAAGTTCTTCTCGACACCAAAGCCCAGGGTCCATGAATGTGTCGTCACGACTCTTGCTACTTGATCCCTGTTCAGTCCGATATCCAAAAGCCAATGGACAGTCGGCTTTAAGTTCTGCTCAATGCTGCAGGCAAGAATGGAAGGAAATTGTGCTACAACTTTGGCAACTTGATCCTCGTTGAGGCCAATGTTCAAAAGCCACTGAACTGTCGGCTTCAAGTTCTGCTCGATGCTGCAACCAAGTATGCGAGGGGATGTTGCTATCACTTTGACAACCTGAGCCTTTTGGAGCCCTATGCCAGCGAAAAACTGAACTGTCGGCTTCAAATTGTGCTCTATGCTCAAGCCAAGAATTTGTGGAAAAGTTCTAAGTGCCTTTGAAGCAAAATCCTTGCTGAGCCCAATCTCCAAGAGCCATTCAAACTTTGGGTTCAAGGTCTCCTCGATACTGTAGTCAAGAATGCAGGGAAACCTGATGATTGCTTTCGCAGCTTGAACCTTGCTGAGCCCAATGTCACAAAACCAGTCAATCTTTGGTTGCAACGACCGTTCAATGGATTTTCCACTCAAGGCGGCACGCCCAGGATGAGCATTCTATCATTCTGGGTAAACCCTTGAGCTTCCAAAAATTGTGCAATCTCCTCTGTGGTGTTGCCACGACTTGAAGCTGTTTCCCTTTGAACGAATTTATCTGCCTTTGCTGAGAACCTCACGGAGCTTCTGTTGGCTTGACGACCTAAGCGCTTTGCGGCTTTCGGAGAAAGAACTTGCCCTAGTGCTCGAAATGTCTGCGTCAGCGTGTCTTCAAGCGCGGATTGCAGGGATGACGTGTTTCGCGGCTGCCAGGGACACACCCTGATTTCAAGAACTTGATCCTTCAGTGGACTGCTGTGCCTGTGGTTGATGCGCAGGACACATGACCCTGGAGGCCCATATTCCAACAATGCTTGGTTCTTCTGGTCTTTGGTCTTGCTTTCCCTTTTCGCACGATCCACGTCCCTGTCATATTCCACAAACAAGGCCGCATCCGGATCCTTTAGCACTCCAAAAGCCACCAAGTCTGGCTCCAAATAGTTTCCACTCCACCCTTCTGGTGATGGAAAGCTGCGGAACAGTTCTTTAATCGATACTTTCGGCATCAGAACCACTGCCAGCTGCGATAACAACTCCGCTGCCGCCACACTGTCAACCCGTTGCCGCGGCCATCCACGTTGCCACCACGCTGGTGGAACAGAGGTTGGCCGCCACTGGAGCACCGCACCCAGCAGAATGAGAACAATCCGGGACCACTTTCGGTTCGACCAACTCCGGCGCGGCGGCACCATGGGTAGCCGTGAGTGTGTGCGACAGGGCTGGAGAAAGTAAAACACAAAGGAAGACACTGTCACTTCTGTGGTCTGTTGAAAGTGATCTGCAATCAAATTTGCTTGGCATTTGGACTCATTTGGATGTTGCACCAACAGAAGTCGAAAGAAGAAGAAAAGAACATCGTCCTGAGCTTCATGGAGTCCTAGGTGAACCTTCCGCATGCCAACAGGTCGAACCCTGGGAAGGGTGTTTTCACCTCTTCGCGTTGAGGCTGGTGGCTTCGCGTGGGGTGTTGTCTCACTTCTCCACCAACCAAGAAAGAGAGGCTGAAGGGCAGGTGATTCATGTACAACCTGGAAATTCATGTACTTCATGTACAATGTACAATGTACTTCATTCAATGGGTATAGGTTGTAGATTGCATCGTCCTTCTGATGTTTGAAGATGAATTCTGCCGTGCGGGCACATGAATCATCTTGAATCCATTGAGGTACTGGATCGGTGCAGTGGATTCAGCCAATAGCATCTACGACCAGCCAAGTCGAAGCAATTCCACCAAGTCTACTACCTCAGAACGTTGGTTTCAATCATCCACTCTTCATCTACTATATCCCACCTCATGTCCCTGCCAAACAAATGGACCAACATCCATCATCCACCTGGTGAAAGACCATCCCCACAATAGGGCTTATGCCCCAACCATGCTGAACCGACCAAGTCTCCCTCCCGTTCGCTGCCGCGAACCGATCTGTTCGATGAGGCGAGGTTCATCCGAGTCGATGCCCAGCGGATGATGATGTTCGCAGACTCGAAGACCAACGTCTGAAACAAAAACAAGTGATCATCATCTTTGACGCGACTCACCCAACATCTCCCCTGCGGACCTGCCTCGACAGCTTCGGCCCTGTGCCCGAGGCCAAACGTGCCAAGGGGCCACTGCATGCAGTTGAGTGGGCGTGCGGATGGGGTAGCCAACTGCAGGCTTCATTGGAGTTCCAGAACCACTGACTCTGTGGTTGTTGGCGTTCTGAACAGGGTGGTGGTGGGAATGGTGGTGGTGGTTTCGGGGTGGTGATGGTGGTGGTTTGGGGTGGTGAGCTAGGTGGTGCACATTGCTTCTGAACATCAGTTACCAATGTCCCCATCCCAACAACCGCTATGTAATATGTAGGTCACAGGTGCACGCACTTCCACGAGACAGATTTGGTACTCAAAATACAGCAAAAGAGTCCGCACATGCCCAATGTGCACCTGGACCATCCTGTATGGGTGTCCTGACTGGAGCATTGGATGGTCCTGGTACCTGGTTCTTCAAAGTGACCGAACTTGATCTCTCTCTTGGGCCTGTGAAAGGTCACTTTAGGGACTCCAGGGTCACATTGAAGAAGCTGCTAGTCTTAGAGGATATTAGAGGATTTCAAGAATACTCCTCCCCAATCATCGCTGAGGAAAAGAACAAACAATCCTGGGAGGAAAGCATTCATTCATCAACAATCCGACATCTACTCTTCCATACTCTTCACCTAGACCTAGGGATCCAGTCGTACCTCCTCAGAAGGTATTTGAACCCTCCAAACCTAGCCCAGTCCCCACCTTCTCAGAAGGTACTTGGATCCCTAGGGTTCTGCCATCGTCCTCCTTCATCCCACCCAGTACCACGTCTCGTGCGCCTGGGCGACGCCTCCACGGCACCACTGACCACCGGCTCCTGCTGCGCCTGGCCGAGCTCACGAAGAGAGCGAAGCGAAGTGTCCCAGCTCATTCCAGCTTTGGAGTGGGAGTGTTCCCCCCCCCCTCAGCCTCAAGGTCCCACCTCCACGGTACCTTCATGGGATCAGGTGAGGCATTGGTGTGGGATCCGGCCAGTCTGTACTCAGAAGGAGTGAAGGGCCAGAACCTCGGCGGGGTGTGGCCGAAATGGGTGTGGCAGTTGCTTCTCGTTGGCGCATTTGACTGGCCCAAAGAACAACGTAGACCGTGCCCTGTAGGGCGCTTTTACAAGCACAATGGTCTTGCATCAAGAGAAGGGAGTACTGGAGTACTCAATAAGCTTTGTTGGTTGACAATCTATCTGGTGGTTTCAAGTCACTTGAAAACCATCAGTCAGTGGGGTCAATCATCATCTAAAGGTTGAACATAATGTACCGCATTGACTTTCGTCCGGGCCGCCTGCTGCCATTTCCAGCAAGATCTGATATGTTAATAATGTATATTATGTGCTTTGTTTAACACATGTCTTTAAGTAAAACATAACACATCATTAACAAAGGAACATGTGTTTGTTTCGTTTGTTTCATATAAAAACATATAAAACGATGCTTTTCTCAAATGTCTTTGATTGTTGAAGGTTTTTCTTCCACATCATCCTGCTTGGGGCCATCCCAAGTGTGGCCTTGGTCGAATTGAAGAATGACTATTTGGCTCACTTGGATCGGGTCTCGTTGATCAGCTGGTTGGCCCATTGCTCTTTTGGAATTGAAGCAGTGCACAAGATTACTTATGCTAAGGCCATAAATATGGCCATTTGCATTTGATCATTGGCCTTGCCCAAACACTCCAGGGGACTGGAAATTGCAAAATGCCTATACTTATACATATTGACCCACTTTCAACCATCCCCATGGATGCAACTATGGCAGTCTCAGACAGGTCGTATCTGGATTGGGGAGAGAGGTGTGGGGAGTCGCCACCGCCCCACCTTGCCCTCGTGACGTTCCGTCATCGCCTCGTCGTTCCTGCCCTTCACCGGAGAGCTCACCGCCTGCGGAAGGAGGAGAGCTGGGCGCTGAGTCGGAGCTGCACAGGCGGATGGATTCGGAAGTTCCTGTTCCAACAGCCAAAGCAGCAAAATCGGGCTTCGGTCGTCGCGCGCAACTCCATCGGTGCTTCCGAGCTGACTCCGACGCTGGAGATCGATCCCTGAATTTCCACATGTCCACCTGCTCTCGTTGTGTGGGGAAACCCACCAATCCCCCCAATTTGAGGTGACCTGCAGGTGATTCACAAGCTTCTTGGGTAAGAGAGACAGGTCACCGCGCACCTCCAGCTTGGGTTTCCTTTCTTCTGCAAATGAAGCTGCAGCCCCTGAGTCGCGAGGGCATGGTCGATGAGGCAAATACCCCTTAGGCTCTGAACAATGACATGCTTTGTAAGAGGTGCTCTGGGGTTTTGCTTTTTCAGGGTCAAACGGAGCCGAACTGTCTAACCCTCAGAATAACCCTTAGCCCTAACCCAGGGACTGGAAGAGTTACATATACAAGTACAATTAGGGTCCTAATGAGGTAAATATATGATACAAATTGATACAACTATAGTTCAGTCCCATGGATGGTCTGGATAACTGCCTTCAAACAAAGTTCTTAGAGCCGTTATAGGGACTGATGCAGACTTACCCCAGATCTGCCCAGATCTGCGGCACCGGCCTAGCCCTGCTTCACAACAGCGGTGTCTCTCGGATCAGGGGGCCCAGGCAAAACCAGATTCCCGTCCTTGCCACTAGGAGTAATGGCCTCCAACCTACTAGCTTCTTGCTATAGTAGCGATGGCCTCCAACCTACTTGCGATGGCTTCCACCTAATAGCATCCTTGCTATTGCAATCTTGTTGGTGAAATGGATGCATAATGATGCATAAACAAACCCTACATCCACTATCATCCTCTTACGATCACAAACTTCTGTTGTGACCTCCAAACTGGACCTTTCACATGCTCTCCACCAAAACCCATCACATCCCCTTACGAAGATCTATACACCCATCACATCCCCAATTAGCTCTACATGTCTTCTACCCCTCCAAAAGCGGACAACCAAGGCACTAACCGTCCTTCTCCCACCACCTCGGACGGACCGGACCTTCATCCGGAGTGCTGAGCTCAAACCTATCCCCAGCTTTGGAATCGGTCGGAGAACTTGGCGTGTGAAACACGAAGCGTCTCTGGGTAAATCAGCATCCCAGTCCAACCCATCCCACCCCCCCCATCCCCTGCCATCCCTCCGCTCTGAGTCTCCCGAGCTCACGTGCCGCAGGGCATGCGGAGCCTTAGCACCTGAGCGCAGCGTGAAAAGCCGGATCACGGGAAACGGAGGAGTTAGTAGCAGCAGTGGCCCAGTCGTGCCTTATTGAAATTCGAACATATAAATACAAGTTGCATTTGGGAAACATACCAGGACCCACAGTTGAGGTGGTGAGTTAAACACCCCTCAGAGGGCTTGGTGGGTTCGAACCTCCTTCTGGAGATGCTCCAAGGGAGAAGAAGCATCTGCAAAGATCAGGTTTGCTCTTTTGGTCCTGAAATTAATAGAACCGTTTTCCAATACATTGGAGATCTACTTTTCTATCTATTTGGAGGTCTATATGGAAACTATAATACGGAAACCGAGCTGCTCATGCTAATAAATGATTGTTAGAACATATCTCGTTTCTGATGGGTTCTCTGGCGAGTTTCTAAGTTGCTTGAAAGTAGAAAGCAACGATTCTGCTACACAATGTGTCCACGAAAACCAAAAAGTTGGGAAAAAAACACAGACTCAGCTTAAGCGCAATGCCCACATAAAGACGTTGAAGGAAGAACCTACACGGCCATGGAACTCCATGCCCTTACTGCTTTCTTTCTGTGCTTGTTTCCAGCCTTACACCCATTGAGAGTAGCTGCCACGTGTGAGTAGTCCAGAGCCACCCGGTGCAGGGGGCCCCGGTGCATGTGGTGCTTTAGCTATCCAGCTTGGGTGGTGTGGGGGCATAGAGAGGTGTTTCGAATCGCCCGGCAGGGCTCGCCGCGACTGGTAAAACAATCAAACAATCCCACATCAGCTGGAGCACTGATCAACGAGGGACCATTGACAAAAGCCCAGCCCCACTGGGAAAATCAACGCGAACTACGTGCCTTGCCGACACCACTTTCCAGAAAGAGGTGGAGCCTGACTGGGTAGGAAAGAACCACAGTAACTGAGTAACTAAAACGACGGACCTCTTTGTTGTCTGATCTTGCGTGCAAATCGATGCTCAGCTTGATTGTGAGCTCAGAACGAAGAGGACGGCATGGTCTTGCCTGAGATGCTGCGCCGTGTCGCACCACATGGTACGAGTGACTGAGGACCACCAAAACACCACTATAGTAAGAACTGTGTCTGGCTATTGGCCAGTGCTTTGGAATGCCTTGGACAAAGCTTCTGAATTAATCCAAACAAGGTCGCATCACAGCATGCCCGGATCTTACCCTAGTTTCTGTTTGGATTTGTTTTGCAAGGGACTTGCTCCACCACCACTCTTCCCATCTAAAATCTAGCCTTTGGGCTTCAGCCCTACCTGACACCCACTTCTCCAACATCTAGGGTTGCACCATTCCCCCGACCCGTCGCATCGCATCACCACCTCTTCGAGGTCACTTGGATGCATGCCCATGCCAGCTCAAGCCACCGACTGGGGCACTCCTTCACGCCCCCCCGGCGGGTTTCGCCGGCGAAAGCCGTCGACGTCCATGGCCCTTTCATTGATCGGTCGATCGATTCCCGGAACCCGTCGGATCACCAGTGAACCTGCAGGCGCTGAAGCACACGTGCTTCGTCACGTGCTTCGGCATCACGGCACATGGAAGAACAGTGGAATCTCCTCAACTTTGGGGGACAGATTCGTTCTGCCTTCACCATCTTCCCATCATGAAACCACAAAGATCGGTTTCAGTAGCACCAGGCCGGTGATGACCATGCTTCATGAGGGTACAACCTCTTTAGGCCTTGACATATATGGTGACATCAACCTGTCTACCAGCACCCGAAACCTGCCAGGTCACTTAAGTCTCCATTTCAGTCATTTTGAGCAGGCCACTACCTGTCTACATCTCCCTTGTCCCTCAGAACAACACCCCTCTGACCTACAGTTCCCTACAGATCCAGTCTGACCTATCGGTCCGATCAGGACAAGTCGTGTCTTTCGATGAAGGGCCTGGTTTCTGATATATGCTTTCATTCATCAAGATCGAGTCTACACTCACCCGCTCATTCACCCCTCCCCCCCTGGGTCCCTGAAATACTTGGAACCTGTTGGAACATGCCTTCACCCTTCGTCCAGGCGTCTTCTGGCACTGCGCCACCGGCGGCATCGCCGCCCCCGGCGTCACCGGGAAGTCGCTCGGCCGCGCCGCCGCGGGCGAGCAGCGGGCGCCCGTGTAGCGCGCGGAGCCTGGGGGGGACGGAGCCTGAGCATAGCATAGCAGTGTCGTTTTTATAGGTGTGTTTTGTTCCTTAAGCGACAGTTTGAGGTGGCGAAACCAAAGCATAGGGAAAAAACACACCGATATAGACCACTGTTCTTATATATTCATGTGGGAAGCATATGGCTGTTTATATGGATGTGTGTTCATGTTTTTTCTTTGAACCACTGTTGTGTTTGTTTCCTTTGACCACGACTTGTTGGAACTGCCACTGAAATCTGCAAGATCTTCTAAGTAAGCCCCTTAAGCCATACCCAAACGCTCCATGGGACTGCCATATATGCCGCCCCATTGATCCCTCAAACCACCACCCCAACTGATCGGCATATTTGGCAGTCCCATGGAGTGTATGGGATATAGTATTTTGCCCGATGTTCCACGCAGGTTTTGGAACACGGACCACAGTCATTTGGTTTCCCACGGTCAATTGAACTCAGTGCTTGGCTCAGCTGAAGTGGTTCCTAAACAGCCAGGTGACTGGAGCCGTTCTTCACTGTGCTGGGTGCCGTTCTTCACGTGCGTTCAATCCCTATTAACCAGGGCCCAGTGGATGATGAAGGTGAGTAAAATGGCCCTTCTCAAGCAAAAAGGAATAAAAAGGATACTTACTTGATACCGACTGACTTACAGGTTGACTGGGACAGACCCAACCTATCCCAACAGATCTGTTGACTTGGAACCGGTGAAAAACGTGCGCCAGCCACTCTTAACTTCCAGTCACATGCTACGGCTTTAGACCACTTCCGTGCCACCCCCACTCGAGGTGGACATGCTCATCTCGACAAGCTGCGGCAAGGCAAATGCGTCACATCGAAGAGTTTGGCTCCATTGGCCAATTCCTCGGCACTGAACTTCAAAAGGCGGGGAAAAAGCTAAAATTTCCTATAAGAAGAACATTCACCCATAATCATTATATAGGGAACATAGAATTTAAAAACATACAATAAACTTAAGGACCAACCCACGTGAAAGACGGTGCACACAATACGTACCGGCAGCGCCCCATTTGTTCCAACAACCAAACCTGACTCGGCACCCTTGTCTTCCCTTGGACCATGACATATCAAAGGTTGACTCAGGTTGACCTGCTGGAAACTTTGTGGTGTCTAATCCTTTGAAAACATATGTTGTTGGGCAAAAGCTTGTAAACATCATGAAATCGAATGGTGGGCCATGAAGCCCAAGACCTACAGAATCACTCAGAGTTAGGAGGCAACTTCCCCAGCCCACCCCCTTTGACCTGCACATCAGGACCTCGTTTTTGGATCCTTCACGAAATGCCCCAAGTCGCGT
>CAXIVM010002350.1:0-17247 GCA_964035705.1 Porites rus | reverse complement strand
CGAGGGACTTTTGGGGTGGCCAGCGCGGCGTTTTGGTGGGGGAGATTAGCTGGCTTGATTTTCCGGGTGTTCCACAAGGTGATCCCCGTCAATGCCTTGATCTACCTCCTGCTGTTCGCCGACGATGGCTTGTTGCTGGCAGGAGGAGCTGAAGCCCACAAGTTGGTCCTGGGCATGTTCCTGTACCTGGAGCTCATGGACGTCCCCCTTTCATGGAGCAAGACACGGGGGGGGCTTGAGACCGAGTGGATTGGGTATGCCATTGACCTTCACCAGTGGAAGTTGGGCATCAGTCAGAGGAAGGTGACCTGGCTCAAGACATGGTGCGACTGGGCAGTGACGCAAGGCAGGATGCTGGGGCGCGAGTTCAAGGGAGGGCTAGGCCGTCTCGGGTTCTTGGCAGGCATCTCCAAGCGGTCTCGGCCGTTTCTGGCCCCCTTGTATGCAGCATCATCTCAAGTGAAGGGCGGAAGCTACTTCAACCTTCACCACCAAGATCGCCATAAAGTTCTTCGAGGGCACCATATTGGAGGCACCTATGAGACCTATTTCCAGCCCACCTTGCGTGCTGGGGGAGGTGTTCAGAGTTGACGCCATGGCTGACGGCGAAGGGGTAGCCATCGGAGGATGGGAAACTTACCATACCTCCAATCCCATGGAGGCCAGGTGGTTCCACCTCAAGCTCAACCGCCAGGTCGCGCCTTTTCTCTATGTGAAAGGAGAGCCGTTCAGGACGATCTCCACTTCAGAGTTGCTGGCGGCCACGGTCGCCATTATGACCTTTGGGCCGGAAGGACGCTGGAGGGGCGGTTCAGGAAGAGTGGCCATCACAGGCTTCACCGACAATCTTTCAAACTCTTACCTCCTGGACCGCTTCTTGACTACCAAGTTTCCAGCATGTTTGATCCTCATGGAGCTGTCTCGCCAGCTGGACTTGTTTGATGTCGATTTGAACCTCACGTGGGTTCCCAGAGAGCAGAATGAGGAATCAGACGATCTAAGCAAAGAACGCTTCGAGAAGTTCGACCCCAAGAAGCGGATGACGGTGGAGTTCGAGAAGTTGAACTTTGTTGTACTTCGAGAACTCTTGGACGCCGCCATGAAGTTGGACAACGAGATCAAGGAAAAGAAGACCTCCAAGTTCAAATCCTTGAGCCTCGTGTCGGACAAGACGCCAGCTCACGAACGGCTCAGATTGACGCAACCATGGTAGTCTGAAGAGGGCGGAACGTCGATCTGAGCCGGCAATCCTGAAACAGAGTGAGCTGACACATGAAGTCGAAGCCGGCGTCCGACGCAATGTGTCTGGCAAACGTAGTTGAGGCTCAAGTGGCCCACCACTCCCACCCGAGGAGGCGGAACGTCGATCTGAGCCGGCAATCCTGAAAACAGAGTGAGCTGACACATATATATATATATATTGTATATATATATATGTTATATGTTGTAGTTTGTTTATGTTTGTTTATAGTGAATCTTTAAGGAGCTGCTTGTTCTTTTTCAGGTTCATGTGTCGATGTATTTCTCACTTCTTCTCTTTCCCACTTTTTTTGAATATGGTTGTTTGTTTGTCTTTTTTGTTTGCTTCTGCTTCTTCTTCGTCCTCGTCTTCGTGTGATCAGTCTCAGTCTGCGTGATTCGTGTGGCTAGACTGAACCCATTTTTGTCGGTTTTCGATTTGTTTGTACTTGGATCTGTTGGACCTCTTCACTCGCGCCTTTTCGATTTGTCTGTGCTTGCTGACGCTGAAAAAACATTTCCCTCGTGGACCTGCACCGATTCTGATTGGATGTTGACAAATGTTGACACACTGGGACCGAGTCTATCAGTGTTTGTACCAACATAGTCGCTCTTGATGAAAACTGTGTGATCATACCAAGAATGTCATTGAAACAACGTTTGGTCGTCCTTCCCCCTTCCCCTCAAGTAATTACTTCCACAAATATAACGACAACATATAGTTATAGGCGCATTTTCCCCAAACAGTTTACTGTTGGGGTTCTATCTTAGAAAAAAGGAGCTGGCCACACTCACTGGCCGCGGCTCTGTGTCCAGGCCTTGTCCTCCTCCTGTCGTTTGTGGCTGGGCTCTGTGGCTGGGCCTTGTCCTCTGTGGCCTGGCTCTGTGTCCGGGTCTTGTCCTCCTCTTGTCCTTGTCCTGGCCGTGCCCCTGAATTCTGTGGCTGGTCTCTGTGGCCCGGTTTACTGGAGAGGAGTGTGGCCGAACAAATAGCGATGTCAATGCCGACAAAAAATCATTGATGAAGCAGTTTGCTCTTGGGGTGAAGGTAATTAAGGCGTACCAAGAAATCCTTTTTTTGACTAATATTGGTCTAAACGAATCGTTTTGAAGCTGTTTGGGGTCTATGCTGGTATAATTTTAATCCTTTTTGCAAACATATTGCAAACGCACTGCCGTGTGGGGGTGTGTTATCATGTTTCGAGCGTCACAGACACGATCTTGCACACAAGAGTCAGACTCGACACTACTCGGTGCCCTCTCGTGATATACACGTGGAATACACGAAATGGGGAGTACAATGTTAACATATGTTAACATGATGTTTAGAGACTGGTGCTTCTCACCTCAGCCAACCCGTGATCGGTATCTGTTCCGGGTACAATTTGCCCACATGGAAGGCCATTCAGCAAATCGATGCTCAAAAGCAGCATGCTGCAGGACGCTCAGGTAATGCCTGCTTACTCATACAAAATCCTTATCTAAGCTTACCCATCTCATTTCCAGGATATCAACTGCTGTTTCAATTCTGTGGATCAAGCGTGACTGACCCAATGACTTGTATTACATGTGCACAAACAGCTTCGATGTCAGAAGAGCTCTGAGAGTGACAAACGTAACTTTCAACCCGCGTGTCCGATTCATCCCAATGCCATGTTTGGTTCGCTGTGATTCATCCCCGCCTGACATCGCGCCCATCCCAATGCCGGCATCGCCATCAGGTGCTGGAGACTCTCCGACGGGTGAACGGCCATTTCCAACAGGCGGTGACGGGTCAGGCAGCATCGATCGAGGTCCCTGGAACTGTCCAAGCATCCCAGGATGTCAATGAAGCCCATCCGACTGACATCCCAGGTGATGAAACCTGTACACCTGACATCACATTTGCTTCCTGTTGGTAGACGAGTTTTCTCCACGCATTCCACCGAGTTTTCTCCAAGTCTCTGGGCTCAGCGGCTCCGCGACCCCAACTTCCACCAACTGGACCATCCATGAAACTTGGCAACCAACCAGGGTATACCAGGCTTCGTCATGTTCATTCATTTTCCTCCACCTTTAGAGAAGTCTTTCGGAAGTATTGAAGTATACACCATTTATCCACACAAGGTTTTATTGCCCAAAACATGTTGCCCAAAGCACTTTGTTGCCCCTACAATGGAGTCATTTGAGGCTCCGGGGACACGGTCCGTGAGACACCTCAGGTCTTTGGTGAGATGGTGCCCGGAGGCGCTGGGAAGCCGCTGGGTGTGCAAGAACAACCGTTTCTAAAAACACCGAAAGAAGAACAACCGTTTTTGTTTGATTGTGTGTCATTTTTGGTATTTTTTCTGATGCAGAGCCGCAGGGCATCGCAGGGCCTTTGCTTTCTGACAGGGATGTTGCAACACAAGAGCTGAATGTGCAGTATACATCGGTGTACAGTGTGGTTGTATTTTGATGTACTTTGCGATGTGTCGAACGAACCCAACATGTTTGATAGTTTTGGCCTGGAAATGACCTCATATGTTCAAGGACTTGCAAGACCGCATGGAGATGGAATAAAAGATCAAGGTCAGTATGCACAACACGTATTTATATGAGTTTATTCCCCAAACAGTTTACTGTTAGGGGTTCTCAATGCTTTAAAGAATGGTCGCCTTGGGGTGCTGGATGGTCTGGTCGGGTTCCCGGCCGGCTTGTCTCCCACTTCCTTTCACTTGTCTCCCACTTCTTTTCATTTGTCTCCCAGTTCTTTTCATTTGTCTCCCAGGCTGGGTGCTTGTAGTCGGGTTCCCGGGTGGCTTGTCTCCCACTTCCTTTCATTTGTCTCCCAGGCTGGGTGCTTGTGGTCGGGTTTCCGGCCGGCTTGTCTCCCACTTCCTTTCATTTGTCTCCTACTTCTTTTCTGCTTGTGGGTTCCAGGGCGGCTTGTCCCCCACTTCCTCTTATTTGTCTCCCACTTCTTTTCATTTGTCTCCCGGGCTGGGTGCTTGTAGTGGGGTTTCGGGCGGCTTGTCTCCCACTTTTTCCCCAAACAGTTTACAATTCTTTCCTGTCCGCCCTTTGTGTCACTGCTGGTGTCCGCCCATTTCCACTGGCCATGTAACATTTCTATTCATCCGTCTCCCAGGTCTGTCACTGCTGGTCCGCCCTTTTCCGCTGGCCATGCAGCATTTCTATTCATGTGTCTCCCAGGTCTGTCACTGGTGGTGTCCGCCCTTTTCCGCTGGTCGTGTAGCATTTCTTTTCATTTGTCTCCCAGGTGTGTCATTGCTAATGTCCGCCCTTTTCGGCTGGCCATGCAGTATTTCTGTTCATTTGTCTCCCAGGCCTGTCACTGGCCCTTTCCTGCTGGATTTGTCCGCCACATCTGTCACTGCTGGTGTCCGCCCTTAAGCGCTGGCCATGTAGCATTTCTATTCATGTGTCTCCCAGGTTTGTCACTGCTGGTGTCCGCCTCTTTCTGCTGGCCACGTAGCATTTCTATTCGTTTGTCTCCCAGCCTGCACTGCTGGTGTCCGTCCTTTTCCGTTGGTCATATAGCATTTCTGTTCATCTCCCAGGTCTGTCACTGGTGGTGTCCGCCCTTGGACGCTGGCCATGTAGCATTTCTCTATTCATTTGTCTCCCAGGTCTTGTCACTGACGTTGTCCGCCCCCTTTCCGTTGGCCATGCAGCATTTCTATTCATTTGCCTCCCAGGTCTGTCACTGCTGGTGTCCGCCCTTTTCCGCTGGCGATGCAACATTTCTGTTCGTCTGTCTCCCATGTCTGTCACTGGTGGTGTCCGCCCTTTTCCGCTGTTTCTATTCATTTGTCTCCCATGCCTGTCACTGCTAATTTCCGCCCCATGCAGCATTTCTATTCATTTGTCCCCCAGGCTTGTCACTGGCGGTGTCCGCCCTTTTCCGCTGTTTCTATTCATTTGTCTCGCAGGTCTGTCACTGCTGGTGTCCGCCCTTTTCCGTTGGCCATGTAGCATTTCTATTCATTTGTCTCCCAGGTCTGTCACTGGTGTGTCCTTGTCTATTGGCCATGAAGCATTTCTATTCATTTGTCTCCCAGGTCCGTCACTGCTGGTGCCATGTAGCATGTCTATTCATTTGTCTTTCAGGTCTGTCACTGGTGGTGTCCGCCCTTTTCCGCTGGCCATGCAGCATTTCTATTCATTTGGTTCCCGGGTCTGTCACTGGTGCTGCCCTTTTCCGCTGTTTCTATTCATTTGTCTCCCATGTCTGTCACTGCTAATTTCCGCCCTTTTCCGCTGGCCATGCAGCATTTCTATTCATTTGTCCCCCGGGCTTGTCACTGGTGGTGCCCGCTCTTTTCCGCTGTTTCTATTCATTTGTCTCCCAGGTCTGTCACTGCTGGTGTCCGCCCTTTTCCGTTGGCCATGTAGCATTTCTATTCATTTGTCTCCCAGGTCTGTCACTGCCAGTGTCCGCTATTTTCCGCTGGCCATGCAGCATTTCTATTGATCTCCCAGGTCTGTCACTGCTGGTGTGTGTCCGCCCTTGTCCGTTGGCCATGCAGCATTTCTGTTCATGTGTCTCCCAGGCCTGTCACTGGTGGTGTCCGCCCTTTGCCGCTGGCCATGTAGCATTTCTATTCTTTTGTCTCGCAGGTCTGTCACTGGTGTGTCCTTGTCTATTGGCCATGAAGCATTTCTATTCATTTGTGTCCCAGGTCCGTCACTGCTGGTGCCATGTAGCATTTCTATTCATTTGTCTTTCAGGTCTGTCACTGGTGGTGTCCGCCCTTGTCCGTTGGCCATGAAGCATTTCTATTCATGTGTTTCCCAGGTCCGCAACTGCTGCTGTCGGCCCTTTTCCGTTGGCCATGTAGCATTTCTATTCATTTGTCTCCCAGGTCTGTCACTGCTGGTGTCCGCCCTTTTCGTCGGCCATGCAGCATTTCTATTCATTAGTCTCCCAGGTCTGTCACTGTTGGTGTCTGCCCTTTTCCGCTGGCGATGCAACATTTCTATTCATTGTTTTCCAGGTCTGTCACTGCTGGTGTCCGCCCTTTTCCGCTGGGCATGCAACATGTCTATTCATTTGTTTCCAGGGTCTGTCACTGGTGCTGCCGCCCTTTTCCGCTGGCCATGTAGCATTTCTATTCATTTGTCTCCCATGTGATTTCTTTCTTTTTGTCTTTCAGGTTTGGTGCCTGCACTGCTGTTTTCTGCCCTGTCCGCTGGAACAGGTTCGCCTGTGAAAGGTTCTTGCTCCTTTGCAAGGGGTGCGTGACTGTCTCAGGGATTGCATTCCTGCCACACTGTGTAACTCTCTCAGCTTTGTTTCTTTTCGGGCAACAGTTCGATGAATGACCAGATTGGATTACGGCGGCGTGGCAGCGATCTCTCTGTTCAGTTGGGGCGGAGGGCATACGTCAGGCACCAAAAATCAATTTCATGTCACATCCTTCGCTCCTCATGCTTTTGTTTCTTGTCCTCACGTGGTCAGCTCCCCGCTGACATGTTCGCGCTTGAAGAATGATTCCCCAAAAGGTTTACTGCTAGGGCTTCTCAATTCTTTCTTAAGATGTGTCTGCCCGCTCTGTACTGCTGTGTCCGTCTCTGCCTTGCAATCCTTTACATTTGTCTCCCAGCTCTGGACGTCGCAGGCTCTAGTTTCGATTTTGAAAAACACAAATTGTTTGGGGTCTACGGTGGTGTAATTCATACATTTTGATGCTTTATGGACTACCGACGGACTTGAAACATTGTTGGCGCATGTGTTGGAATTAGTACTGCGATGGCGATGCAAATGAAGTAGAACCATTCCCCATATAAAGTTTTCAGAATCCAATCATGCCAACTAGAAGATATATATATATATATATATATGCACCACTTGTCACCCACGACACAACACACACACACACTTATTGACTTACGTACGGATCTGAAGGCCACATGCCACACGCCCACCTAGGTGTGAATGCCTAAGGGTACCAGGTCAAAAGGAACAACGGTCACGAACTCGACGACAAGGTGACGACGATCCGTACTTGTCTGCAGAGCTCAAACCGATGCAAAGGGTGGTGACTTGTTCTAGTAACAACGGGGCCCAAGAGGTAGTGTCAAGTCATCACTGCAGGTATGCCAGACTGATCAGGTTGGTATCACCACCAATTGCAAGTGTCTTCGTTGGCAGGAGACTTGCAATGGTGCTCCTGCCCCAAGAGGATCCCTATGATTCCAAGGGGTACACACACACACACACCGCACGAGACGAGGCTAAAGCAGCTCCGTCGCGATCGAGACGTGGAGATGACCGGTGATACTGACGGCAGCCAAGAGGCGACCCGCGCGGATGAGAACCGGGAGAACTCCGTCGCCGTCAGACGAAGACGGTTCAGAAGTGATGAACTGGCAGGTAACTCTTGCAGAGACGAACGCCACACCAAGTGTTTTGGTCGTCGCAGGCTTCCTTGGGAGACATCGTGGGTGTCCGCATCGAGGTGCGCTTGCATGGTTTGACGTGATGTGGCCATGAGCCATGCTCTATATGTATATACACGTGATACGTCTATTCACACCTTTGAACATGTCAAGAGTAATGTAGGGTAAGTATATTTACGTCTTTGATAGACTTGGCGAACATTTTTTGAGTATAGCCTAGCAGTTCTCTTTGCTGATCAAAACATGGGATTGATGTATCGTGTTGTGTGTGTGATTTTGTTTGGTAATTTGTGGCCAAGCACCGAGTTGATTGGACGTGCAAACCTTAAATGGGCAAGTTGAACTTATTTTCCAGGAATTTGTGCGAAATTCAACTTAGATCAATTTGTTTTGTCACTGGCACCTTTTGTTGCACAAGCAATCTTGTTTTGGGTTTGACGGTAACCTGTGTTTCGATCGTTTCAGACAGTGTTTTCTCGTCCTTTGGCGCGGTGGTGTCCAGGCCTTTAGCCGACTGATCCTGTTTGTCCCACTAGCGCTTTCCTGGATAGGTAGGCAGGTAAGCAGGTAGTGCAAGCAGTGCCCCTCTTCTCCCTTGTGCAGTTTGTGGGCCAAAATGCACTGGCCAAGTGCATGGATGATCATGGGTGTCAAATTCTCAATGCATCTGCAGAGCTGCTTTATGGTCAGGTGTCATTCACGGGTCAAGCCACATCCTTCTTGACCATGAACCAGCTGTCCGGCGGGCAGAAGACGGCCCGATGCTTGGGCTTTGGATGCTCAAGTTGAGCCGGTGAGTTGAACATCATTTTAGAGGACCCATGATTTCACAAGGTGAGAAGATTGGACAACGGCGGTGTGTCTTGATCAAGAATGAACTGTTTCAGTGTACAAACATGTTTCTACTCTACCCTCAAAACACGTTTGCACCGATACACCCATCGCACCACATCGCACATCGCACCGAACCCATCAACCGATACACCGGTGGCGTGCTCGACTGGCACATCGTCCGGAGAACACGAAATGTGTAATCAGACATCGTCGTAACACAGTTTGGAAGCACGCTCCAAAGTGGTGAAACCATGCTGCTGAACAGTATGCAATAGTGGCGAAGTGATCCTGATCCTGCAACATCTTGTTTTTTGCGGCAAGCACTGGTGTGAGATGTACCAGTCAAAACATGTCAAAACCATGGGTTCCAAGAAGAGTACACGGACTGGGGTGCTTTGCTAGGTGTCGAATTGAAGTGCCAAGTTGTCGAATCAATTAACACCATGGTTGCTACATTGAGCCGCATGAATCGGAGCTACATGGCATGTTGCAAATCGAATGCCTTGCATGTATCAGTCAGTTTCATCAAACGGTCTTGACATGTCTTGACAGATCCGGGCATTAGTCGCTGGCACTCGACCGAGTCCTTCCTTTCGCTCGCTGTATAGGTTGTGGCCCTCAGCCTGGTGTTTGCTATTCAGCGACTGGAGTCTGGAACTCAGGTAATTACCGAAATCTGTAGGGACCAAGAGTACCAGAGGTACCAGTCTGCAAGGTGACGATGTGTCACAGCATGTCATAGCTGCTGGTCAAGACCTGACTGTGGCCTTCCATAGTTCGGAGGGACTTCCACCACTTGGCAAGTTGTTGATTGATGAGGCCTGCTCCATTCTACCTGCTTGATGAAGTAGATGCCGCGCTCGATGCATCCTATCGATCTGCTTTGGCCAATTTGGTGGCGAAAACTGCCAGGTGGAAACTGTGAGTGTGGTTGCAGAATTCCCAAAAGGATGCAGGTTGCCGCCAAAGACCTCACATGTGGCAAACAGTATTTTAGAATTTAGAGCTTGAAGAAGCCCTTGCTCGATCTTGCTTGGGATTGGTAGCAACACCAGCAAATCGATTCTTGGCCGCGATCGCCCTCACGAGGACCTCGCAAGTCATCCTCACCACGTTCCGCCCGGAGACTTTGGAAAAGGCCCACGCGATCAGCATCAGCCGGCGATCATGGCCCTATCGATTGTAACATATGACTGCAGTATAGTCGGACAATCCATCACCAATTTGTGGTTATAACTCCAGAAAAAACTAAGGAGTTGAGGGTCAGTTCCAACCAACAAGAGGACGTCAACATGCTTTCACGAGCGATGCTTTGCACAAAAAAGGTTGACAGGAGATTTGGAATCACACTAATGTCAATTTGATGGATGGTGTTGATTATCTTGAACTCAAGTAGCAATATTGGAACCTTGGAAGCACAAAAACAATGACAGTAAACATACAACAGATCCGAATCTCGAAACTGATGTCCTTTTGAGCGCAAAGCTGTACGGTATGCCATTTGCAGCCTCCTGAACAGAACAGTGAATGCGCTGCAAAAAAAAACAAACCAATTAACCAATAACCAATACAATGAAAAACAACATTCCAAGCGAAACGCCGAGATCAATCAAAGCAAAAACAGCATGCTAAGAGAACTAACGAGCAGAAGGAGAAGGACACCGAAGAACCACGTCTTGAATCTTTCAATGTCCACTGTCGACGCTCATTCTTCCAAACACCAGCAAGCAGCCATTTGTTTGTTCAATTTTGCTTGGGTCTGTAGGGACCTTGCACTTTTGCTAAAGAATCCTTTGTTGCTGTTTTGCTCTTGCTTTTTCTCATTTGAAGCACCAAAAAAAAGTATTGCAAGATATTGCAAGTATGGTATGGCATTCATTTAGCATGCACCTTTGGCGCGGCAGGCTGAACGATGCTATCGTGTGTACCAGCAAAACAGGCAAGAATGGTTGGTATGTTGCAATGAAAGTGTGCTGTGATGAATGTTGTGGATATTTCGGATATTTGATCACACTTGCCCCATCAAGCAAGACGCATACGCTTGTACTGCATTCCTGCAGGATCTTTCTTGCAGTATAAACTTAGCAATGGGAGTTTTGGCTGCTAGTGTTTGGAGTCTGTAGGTGTCTAGATCTGTCTAGATGGCTGTTTTCAGCTAAGCTGGTCAGTTTCTCATGAATGGCCTGGATTCAATGCTGTTGATGTCAGTCGATGTCTTGGCCAAGGGCCAGTCGCATTGATGCTGTGTCACGTGATCAAGCTGAGGAGGCTCCCGGTCGGGAGCCAGTCACTGCAGACCATCAAGCCAATATCGAGCCAATTATGTAAACCAACAACCAACATATACATAATACATAAACCAACTATATCCGACTTAAACTCAGATCAGTTCTGTGTCATTTGGATTCCTTTGGGATCTTTGGATGTGTTCTTTTCCAGAAAGACCGGTGGGTTCCAAGTAAATCTACAAGTGAACAGCTTTGCCATGCTTTGTGGAACGAACGAGTCGCGTGACGTCTCGACATGCTTTGTGACGACTCGGCGTTTCGAATGACGGGAGGATTCGGGGCATTCGGAGAACGGGGGGGTTCATTCGGGGGCCTGAGATGGCGTTTGATTAGCGGCTTGGAGTAGTAGTAGCAAGAAGCTAGTAGGTTGGAGGCCATCGCTACTTACTAGCGTTCAGAGTTCAGATACTTTCAATGGTGTTCACAAAGCCTGCTCTGCGAGGCAGGTTCTGGGATTGGCTAGGTTCTGGGAAGAACTATGGACATACTGTATGCATCTACTCCATTTGCTGTATCCTGTGTTGTGAGAGGCTCGCAGAAGATCGCAGAAGGATATGTGGGGATACAAAAACAACACCAACCGGAGATCCGGAAGCAAGAAAAACAAGGGCAAGTTGCCTGGCATCTCTTCTTTTTTGGGTGGCATAGAACACAAATGCAACAAATGCAACATACTTTGCACGTTAGAAACATGTGTATATGTTCTTTCTTTGTTGTCCCATGTTGTGACACGTTTGTGGGAAGTCCTTTCAATCCAGTCCATCTCCGGCCTTTCACCGTTGCTTTTCTCTTTCGGGGGGCCTGATCGATGTTTCATCATGCCTACTACATCCTGTATAGACTCAGATGTTATTTTGTTCCTCACCTGACAAAGCCGATATGTCCCTTTATGAACAGTGACTTTTTGTGTCCCTTTATATTTACTACCACTGACCGGTTAGGGTGTTCCATTGGAGGGCTATGTCCATCCGGTTCTGAACCTTGGGATCGGGATCGCGCCAGGTGCTTCGTGCCCAAGATCGCTTGGCTCAGGCTGAGGCTGAACGAGCTGCACTGATGGCTGACTGAGAGGCGGGAGCTGAAGGGGGTCAACATGGGTCCAAGTGGTAAAACCAAGAACCTTCGGGCAGCAAGGGAAGAGATACTTTCAGATATTCGTTCAGGCAAATCACATTGCAAGTCTGTGAAGGACCACTATTGAGATGATACGCAGAACTTGGTTCTTCGTTGGATCATCAATGACTGAGAGTTGAAATCATTGGAGGAATTGGCAGGTTGGCACATTATGGCACTAATTCACCAGCGTGTTGAACAGGGGCAGACACACAAGTTGTGCTCCTTGTGCTGGCATCAAGACATGCTGCCTCACAGACACTGCCAGGCGGTCGATCCGTTCGCTCAGTCCAGCCCAAAGGAGCAGGACAGACCTTGTTTGTTGGGCACTGTGCACGCCATCTACAATGATCAGAAAAAAACATCACCACCCTGATCAAATTGTTTGTCAACTTGCTGGAACTTCCAGATACGGAAGTACAACCTAGTCCATAGACAAGCTGACCGTGTTTCCGTGTCACGAGAGTACACCACAAGATCCCTGCTCTCTCCAGGCCATTTGGACGTCCGGCACGAACGTCCAAAAATCAAAAGGCAATGGATAGTCATGTGAGTGTGCATTGGAATAGGGAGAAGTGGCCCAATGGGTTTGGGTGAGTTTTCCTTCTTCAAAGTTTTCACTTTAGATGTCCCTACTGGCAGTGAGTCACAAGGAGTTCACTCTTTCTACTGGCAGGTGCTTGACTCCAGAGCTGAATTCTGCTGCCAGTGCATGCTCTCACAGGTTGAATTGTTGGCAGGGCAGCATGGCAATTGTGCTACAGGTTTGGACCCTCGATTTCCTGTTGCTTTCGTACACACAATTGTTGTTTCGGCGGCACGGCCATGCCCTGCTTTGAACCTTGCTTCAGCTTCCGAAACAAGAAGTCATGTCGTGTTGCACATTCACTAATCTAGGATCTTGATTTGTCAAGTGGAACAATAGAATGTTTTCTCAGCATTATTCCAGGCAATTCCAGGTGCTGGAATTGTTTGAGAAATCGTTTTGCGGGTTGGAAAGACAAGCAGCTTGTTCTCCCCAGAAGTCCTTTGTTTACTTTGCTTTACTGTTTGTTCTTTTCCCCTGTTTTTCTTTCATACAAGTGGTGGTGGTTATGGTGTTTGGAAAATGCCCGACTCTAGGCAGATTCCCTTGATTCGCAGTTCTTACTACATTTGTATCAATGTACTAGCAAAAACCATTTGTCGCCGGCACTCTGGAATTGATTTGTAATTCTATGACTTGTTTTGGGGTTTGTCCCCTTGCAAGAAAACTCATCACTGAAGCACTGAGTTCCTTTGGTATCCTTTTCCCGAATGCGTAGCGAAGGGTTCTCATGAACTCTGGGGGTCTCGGGGTAGAGCGTTGTTCACGACTCGTTGTCTCAGCTTTCACAACCGTTCGCAACCGTTTGCAACCGTTTGTGTGTGTTCGCGGTATAGGGCGCTTAGGCGCTGCAAGGGGGAAGCTTTTGGAGAGGGTTTTTCATGGAAGCGCGACGTGTCAGATTCGTGTGAAATAGCGAGGAAAGGTGTGGAAACGTAAGATGTTGAAGTGTGGAGGATGATTTCACTGCGCAGGCGCAGCGTTTTGTGAGATCCGCAGTGGGGTTGGCGTTTGGAACACCCCCAAAATACCACCTTCGTGGCTGTGACATTGGGATTTGCGTTTCAGGGTGTTCCATCGAGGCTGTGCTTTCGTGACAAGTCTCAGCTGAAATGGCGTTTTTGGTGGATGGGAATGTGCTCAGAACGTGTCGAAATCATTCCAAACGTGTGGTGTGGTGCAAATTTTGTTGAAGCTCACATGATATAATATAATGTTGTCACTTTCCGTGGCAGGTGCAGTACTTCCTGCGGGCTTTGAGGTGTGGAAGTGCAATTTTCGTGGCAGGCGGAGGGAATCGTGAGGTTGCGAGGTGTGGCGGAGATCACATTTCGTGGCATTTGTGCCTTGTGCGCGTTGGAGGTGTGGACGAGCAAATTTCCGTGGCAGGCACAGGGAATCGCGAGGTTGCGAGTTGTGGTGGAGGTGAATGTCGCTGCGACATTGGGATTGGCGTGTGAGCGGGCGTGAACTGCGGAAGAGGTCTCGTACGTAACGCTCGTTTTGCAGACTTGAAGTACAACAGTGTCTGCCCAGAGTGTCCTACGAGCACGTTCCACAAGAGTGACATACAATTTGGTGTCCCACAAGAGTGTCCTACAAGACTGTTCCGCAGAGTGTCCTACCAGAGTCTCCCACAAGAGTGACAAACAAGAGTGTCCCACAAGAGTGTTCCGCAAGAGTGCCAGACAAGAGTGTCGTACCAGAGTTTCCCACCAGAGTGTCGTACAAGAGTGTCCTACAAGAGTGTTCTGCAAGAGTGCCCCGCAAGAGTGAGTGTCATACCAGAGTGTTTCCCAAGAGTGGCTAACAAGAGTGTCCCACAAGAGTGTCCTACGAGAGTGGCCTACAAGAGTGTCCTACAAGAGTGTCCCACAAGAGTGTCCTAAGTGTCCTATTACAAGAGTGTTCGCAAAAGTGTCCTACAAGAGTGTTTCGCAAGAGTGCCCCACAAAAGTGTCCTCCAAGAGTGTCCCACAAGAGTGTCTTGCAAGGATGTCCCACGAGTGTGTCCTACAAGCGCGTCCCACAAGAGTGTCCCACGAGAGTTTCCTACAAGAGTGTCCCACAAAAGTGTCCTACAAGAGTCTTCCGCACCAGTGTTCCACAAGATTGCCCAAGAGTGCCCCACAAGAGTGACATACAAGGGTGTCCCACAAGAGTGTCCTACAAGATTGTCCCACGAGTGTTCCACAAGAGTGTCCGACGAGTGCCAGAAGAGTGTTCCGCAAGAGTGCCCCACAAGAGTGTCCTACGAGAGTGTCTCACAAGAGCGACGCACAAGAATGTCCTACAAGAGTGACACACAACAGTGTCCTATAAGAGTGTTCCGGAAGAGTGCCCCGCAAGAGTGAGTGTCATACAAGAGTGTCCCACAAGAGTGACAAACAAGAGTGTCCCACAAGAGTGTCCCGCAAAAGTGTCCCACAAAAATGGCCGACAAGAGTGTCCTGCAAGATTTCCCCACAAGAGTCTCCTACAAGAGTGTCAAAAATGTTTTAGGTGTTTGTTTTTGAGTACGTGTTGCATTCGGGCTCGTGGGTTCCATCTTGTTTTGATGCCTGTTCAGCAAGGCTGGAATTCAAAAGAAAACTGATAAAGGTTACCTTTTGCTTCCCATGCTGAAAGCAACTCCTGGACCAGACTCTTGTTAAAGGCCCTTCCCTTATATATATAACTTAACTGTTCGAGGTGGCTTAAAATTCGATTGTTTTCAATTGGCAATTCAACTTGCTGGTCATTGGCTGACTCGAATCTGGAGCACGCTGCATGGCTGACTCTTTCCTTCTGCGGTCCTCGCAGGCGCAGAGAGTATAGCTTTTGGATGTTTTTGGCCCAGAAATGGGGTTGTGTGGGTTGGTTTCAGTTTCTTGAGAATGAAAAAATTCCTTCCGGAAGAAGTGAAAAACTTCGGTGCACGAGTCCAGTCTCGTGGCATAGGCTCTGGTTAAAACACCCGACTCAAAAGACGCCCATCTGGACCTCAAGGTGGTGGCCAGCACCATTTGCTGGTAGAAGCTGGGGATTTGGTGCCCAAATTGGTTCAGAAGGTGATTCCTCTTAATCAGGTGAGTCTTCTTTGCATCAATCTAGAGTTTCGGCAATGATACCACAAAATATATCAGGGATTGTAAAAACCTCCTTTGAATCCTCAGCTGAGATTGCCACATACTTTCTATACAGACTTCATCATATGTCGAGTGTCCAACGAATGGCCGCATGGCGGATTTGTGCGCCATTCAGATTTTGCAGGATGAAGCTTCGTAGAAAAAAGTTCCGCCGAGTGCGAACGCGCTTCTTTGAACAGGTTCACCCGAATTGACATAGAGGCTGGCCAAGCAAGGTAATTGTGTGGGCGCATCTTTTTATGACATGGGCCATCGTTCTACATCCGATGAAGTGTCCCAAAAACCGCTCGTTGACATCCGAACTTAAGAATTGACCCTTTTGAACAATATAGATCACAGAATGTGGAAAGTTCCGGGTGTGGAAGGAAACAGCAGCTTGAGATATCCGCTTCTTTCTTCTTCATGTATTTTAATGAACAACGGGCTGTCACGGGCAATGCCTAAGCCAAATGTAGATGTCTTGCGCCCGGCAGGTCTATCCCTCAGGCCTGAAGCCTGGTCGGGGCAAGATCTCCATGATGCTCAAGGTCGGCCCATCGCTAGTAGCTTGGAGGCCATTGCTATTAGGTTCCTCAAATAGAGGAACAAGAAGCTACTAGGGGCTCCTGGCATCGCTACTAGGAGCAAGGACGCTACTAGGAGCTCCTGGCCGTACTACTAGGAGCAAGAGGATTAAAACCCCTCGACCATTGTCGGTCGCCGATTCGTCAGTCGCGAGAACGGTGGATCCTTCGTGCTGCGTGGGGCCGTTGGGTGCCATGAGATTCATGAGGATGTGTTTGTTCTTTAGACAGTGGGATCATGGCCTTTCATGGCGCAATGATTCATGCAGATCAATCACCAATAGTTAGGTATAATATGGTATAGTATAGGACAGGATGATAATTATAGGGTACCTATCATTGATCTCTCGATTCCCAATATATATATATATATTATATAGTGATCGGGAACCGAATCCGATAGGTTGGTACTTGAGTACCAAGTGATAGCAATGCAAGGTATGTGTTCTGTCAAGCACCCTAAAACCGAGGGTCATTTGCTGTTGGGTCGGAGGGTTTATCTGGGTCGCTTCAGGTGACGAGGATCGTCGAGGTGGGGGTCCCTCACGCCCATCTCGCACCCATCGCAGCCATATCAATGGGGTGTGTGTAGAGGACGCTACGAACGGGCTCCTGGCCTTACTATTGGGAACAAGAACGCTACTGGGAACAAAGGGCATCGCTACGAACGGAGCAAGAACGCCACTGGGAGCTTTTTCGCGCACGCATCCACAAACTCGAGAGTGCCAGTTCGAGTCGCATCGCCCAGTTCCTGCGAGTGCCCAATTTGGGGCGACTGCATTCGGGTTGGACCCTCAGCCGTCGTCTCAAGAGGGTGCCAAATGAACATGAATCATATATTGTTATGTTGAATATATTTGATATGCGTGTAATTGTGGATCCAAAAAGGATTATTTGTCTACAATGAAAAGCTATTGTAATATGCGCACAATGCTTGGTGATGCATGATTGTCAGGCAAAAGACTTCCTTTTTGTAAGGTTTTGGCAGTGGACTACAACTGTAAAAGCACATGCACTTGGTAAGTAGAGGACGCACATTGACAAACAATCCTCGCTCTTCAGAAGCTGCAGGCATCGCAGATGCTCGGAACGTCGCCCGAATCCTTTTCGCA